>PISX010004507.1:0-120542 GCA_004024625.1 Mellivora capensis | reverse complement strand
GATCAATGGTTACTAGTATTACTTTGAACAAGCATTAACTTAGATCAATGAAGAACATGAAAAATAACAAGCTTTCCTTTCCTTTACCTTCAAAGCTTTCCAATGCTTTTGCTCTTTTATGGAGATCAGAGTTTCTGACCTGTATCATTTTCCCTCTCCCTGAAGAACTTCTTTTAACATTTCTTGTAGGTCAGGTCTGTTGGCAATAAATTTCCTCCTTTTCTGTATTTCTCTCTATGTTTGAAAAATATTTTCACTTGGGGGGCCTGGGTAGCTCAGTCAATTAAGCTTCTGACTCTTGATTTTTGCTCAGGTAATGATCTCTGGGTCATGGGACCAGAGCTCCATACTGAGCATGAAACCTGCTTAAGACTCTGTTTCTTCCTCTCCCTCTGCCCATTCCCCCAGCCCACTAGTGCTCTCTCATTCTCTAAAAAAGAAAGAGAGGGAGAGAGAGAAATAAAGAGAAAGAAAAAGAAGAGAAGGAAAGAAGGAAGGAAGGAAAGAAGGAAAGGAGGGAGGGAGGAAATTTTGCTTGATATAAAATTCTAGGTTGGTGGTTTTTTCTTTCAATTCTTTAAATGTTTCATTCCTTTCTCTTGCTCATATGAGAAGTCTGCTTTAATTATGAGAAGTCTGCTTCTTATGAGAAGTCTGCTTTAATTATGCTTGTACATAGATGTTCATGGCAGCACCATTCAAAATAGTCAGTGAAATAGCTCAAATGCCCATCAGTGGATGAATGGATGAACAAATGGTGTTACATCCATACAATGCAGTATTATTCAGCCATGAAAAGGAATGAAGTACAGACACACACTACATGGATGAATCTTGAACACATTATGCTGAATGCAAGAAGCCAGACATAAAGGGTCATATATTACATGATCCCGTTTATATGAAATATCCATAATAGTTCAAGCCATAAAGACAGATAATAAATAGGTGAGAGGTGGGGGCCAGGATGAGGGAGAAGGAGTGGGACCAGCTACCTCATGGGTACAGGGTTTTATGTTGGGGTGACAAAAATGTTTTGGAGCTTGCACTAAACACAGTAGGTATCACAAAATTATAGACTTTGAAATGGTGAATTTTGTCAAAAAATGGCCAGAAGACATGAACAGCCATCTCTCCAAAGAAGACATACAAATGGCTAACAGACACATGAAAAAATGTTCATAATTAGCCATCAAGGAAATTCAAATCAAAACCATATTGAGAGGGGCACCTGGGTGGCTCAGTGGGTTAAAGCCTCTGCCTTCAGCTCAAGTCATGATCCCAGAGTCCTGGGATCGAGCCCCACGTCGGGCTCTCTGCTCAGCGGGGAGCCTGCTTCCCCCTCTCTCTGTCTCTGCCTGCCCCTCTGCCCACTTGTGATCTGTCTGTCAAATAAATAAATAAAATCTTAAAAAAAAAAAAACACCACATTGAGATACCACCTTACACCAGTTAGAATGGCCAAAATTAACAAGACAGTAAATAACGTGTGTTGGAGAGGATGTGGAGAAAGGGGAACCTTCTTACACTGTTGGTGGGAATGCAAGTTGGTGAGGCACTTTGGAAAACAGTGTGGAGATTCCTTAAGAAATTAAAAATAGAGCTACCTTAATGACCCTGCAATTGCACTACTGGGTATTTACCCCAAAGATACATATGTAGTGAAAAGAAGGGCCATCTGTACCCCAGTGTTCATAGCAGTAATGACCACAGTAGCCAAGCTTTGGAAAGAGCCAAGATGCCCTTCAACAGATGAATGGATAAAGAAGATATGGTCCATATATACAATGGAACATTACACCTCCATCAGAAAAGATGGATACCCAACTTTTGTATCAAGATGGACAGGACTGGAGGAGATTATGCTGAGTGAAATAAGTCAAGCAGAAAGAGTCAATGATCATAAGGTTTCACTTACTTGTGAAACATAAGGAATAACATGAAGGACATTAGGAGAAGGAAAGGAAAAGTGAATTCATGTAAATCAGAGGGGGAGAGGAACCATGAGAGACTGTGGACTCCACAAAAGAAACTGAGGGTTTTGGAAGGGAGGTGGGTAGGGGGATGGGTCAGCCTAGTGGTGGGTATTAAGGAGGGCACATATTGCATGGAGCATTGGGTGTGGTGTATAAACAATGGACCTTGGAACACTGAAAAAATAAAATTAAATTAAAGAAATAAAAGAAAATTCAAAAGCAAAAAAAGGTGAATTTTATGTTATATGAATTGCACTTCAAAAAAAAGAAGGAAATAGAGGACTCAAACTTGATTTTATGTGTGTGTATTTACATAAATAAATTTTACATCTCTAGACTAGATAATGTATTTTTTATATATCCATGAAACATTTATTAGGATTTAATCATGGAATCTGTATTGTACAAAAAAGGAGATCCAATAAAATTTAAAACCACTAATAAAACATGTATATATATATATATGTGTATACACACACACACACACACACACACACACACACACACACATATATATATATATATATATATATATATATATATGTATGAATTGAAAGCAGCTCCTAGATGATCTTGGATCCAGATAAAGTGTCCAGATAAAGAGTGCAGACTAGATGATCTTGGATCCAGAGTGGTCCAGATAAAGAGTGCAGACTAAGTAAAAGTCATCAGAAAAGGAGCACTTTACAATAGAACTCTGAAACTTAGGGAACAGAACACAAAAATCATGTTAGCACATATGCTGTTTTAAACTTTGGACAACAAAAGAAATCGGGAAGAGTAAATACATAAAAACAAAAGATGAAATTTATTAAAATATAGAATAAAATGGAAATGAGAAGAAAAGACAGATGAGATTAAAAGAATTATAGGTGACTACATATACCTCAGTGGCACAAATTTCAAAATCAAGATGAAATTAGTGATTTCCTATAAAAGTATAAATGATAAAACTAAACCTGTTAAAAACCTGAGTGGCTATGCATGGAAGAATAGTCGAAAACATATGGTCTATTATGGGTTCATTAAAAGAGACTGAATTACAGGTAGACCAGTTCCCTTAGAAGGATTTCCCCAAGTGAGATGTAAGATGCCAAGAAATATATAAATATGATTCCATTTTTTAAAAATGGGCCCCAGAAGGAGATTGCATATATGCATTTTATGTGAACACACAAGTACATATACAAAAATGTCTATATCTAGGTCAGTTGATTCTTATTTGAGCATGGTCAAAAATATGAAAGTATACATGGAAACTTGTTATCATGGGTTCTTGGAGGGTTGCTATATGGGTGAAGTGGGGATGGGAGAGGAAGGGGCAGAGGAAATCAACAAAAATGGTTTTAAAAAATAGAGGTGAATATATTATGTATAATATGCTTGCCATCATACATGTATGGAAAATTATAAATGCATGTATATATGCTTTTTCAAATGGAAATGAAACCAATTTTCCGGACAGGGGACTAGAAGGTAGAGTGTTGCAGGAGGAAAGATGTCAGCATAGATTATGTCTGACAACTGAGACAACACTCACAGCCTCACACAAACCCTCCCAAGGTAGGCAAACCTTTCAAAGACCATTTCAACTCAGAATTCACCCCTTATTCATTAGCTGTAGAAAAGTCCAAGAAGGACTCCAGACTTGTCACGTTATTGAGGTCTTTTCTCTTCCTCTCCTTTTTTCCTCTCTTTTGTTCTTTGAAATGCCACTAGGTGAAAGAGCAGTCTTTGACACAACCTGAGGAACTCCCATTTTCTCTCACCTTGGGGCAAGACAGTTTGTTGCACAGAAGCAATTAGGAACCTCCATTATGGGGGCGCCTGGGTGGCTCAGTGGGTTAAACCTCTGCCTTCGGCTCAGGTCATGATCCCAGGGTTCTGGAATCAAGCCCCGCATCGGGCTCTCTGCTCAGCGGGGAGCCTGCTTCCTCCTCTCTCTCTGTCTGCTTCTCTGCCTACTTGTGATCTCCGTCTGTCAAATAAATAAATAAAATCTTTAAAAAAAAGAAAAGAAACCTCCATTATGAATTTTGAAATTCAAACCCTCTGTTGACATTTATACGATGGAATAAAGAGGATAAAGAAAGATCTACATGATATATTGATAAGCTTTTTCTAATCAAGTTACACAGCATATGAATAGAATATTTCCATTTAAAATTTGTTTTTCCAACTTTTTATTATGAAAAGTCTCAAACATACAGAAAAGTTGAAAGAATACTACATTAAAAATTTCTTTATTTGTATAGCCCCCACCTAGATAACACTTATTAAAAAATTGCCATATTTGTTCTCTATTGATCTGTCTATGCGCTTTCATTTCATTGTAAATTGCAGACATCATGATGTTTCGCTCCTAAATACTTCAGTCTGCATCTCCTGAGAAAGAAGATAATCTCTTGCCATTAGGAGATGCCATTATGGCATCTAATAAAATTAACAATAATTCCATGATATTTAATATCCCGTCTTTTAAAATTTTTATTTATTTGTCAGAGAGAGAGGAGGAGCAAAGCAGGGGGAGCAGCAGGCGGAAGGAGGAGCAGGCTTCCACTGAGCAAGGAGCCCAATGTGGGACTCAATCCTAGGACCCTGAAATCATGACCTGAGCTGATGCCATATGCTTAACTGACTGAGCCACCCAGCTCCTTAATATCCCATCTTTATTCAAATTTCTCCTACTAGCCTAGGAATATATTTTATACCTTTTTCTGAAAGGAGAATCCAATCTATATTAATGTATTGTATGTGGTTGCTATGACTTTTCAGTATCTGTTAGTCTAGAATAGCACTCCTGCCCTTCCCCCCCACCACCCCAATGGCACTTTTTGAAAAGCCCGGGTCAATTTCTTGTAAAATGTCTCACATTTTCATTTGCCTGATCTTTCTTTAATAAGATCATTTGACTTACCCTGCTGAATCTCTTATAAACTGGAAATTAAGTCTCAGGGTTTATCAAGTCCAGGTTAAAGGCTTTTGGGGCAAAAACACTTCATGGTTGCACATTCTTCATATTGCATACTAGTGGAGGCCTCCAGTATAACGTTGCTGCACTATGAATGATGCTAAGTGTAGCAACTCAATTAAGAGGATCATTGGCAGAGCTCTCCACTAGAAAGCACCATGTTCTCTTTGTATATCTTGGTAAAGGAGATCTGAGCAGGGCACCAACATTGCCCACTACCAACACCCAACAAATGGATATTAGGTCATAAAAGGGCAGGCCACCCATGCAACGATATACTCTGCAGCCATTAAGAAGAAGATGTCAGTAAGTCCAAGGTATATTCTGAGCTACATAGGATAGGGGAAGATTTTTCTAAGTGTGATGTCAAAGTTAGAATTCAGAAATTAAAAGATTGATATATTTCACTATATTTAAGAGTTAAATTATCCCTGGAATGCAAAGGTGAACCAAAACTTAAAAATCAATCAATGTAGTACATCATGCTAATACAATGAAGGAAAATAACTACATGACCATCTCAATAGATGCAGGAAAAAAATTTCACAAAATTCAACACTTTAGTGATAAAACCCACTCAGAAAACTAGAAATATAAAGGTGCTTCCTCAACACAATAAAGGGCAGTTATTAAAAAAAAAAAAAAAAAAACACAGCCAACATCACACTCAATGATGAAAGGCTAGAACTTTCCCTTTGACAACACAAAGATGCCTGATTTCACCACTGCTATTCAACACTGTACTGGAATTTCCAGCCAGAGCAATTAAAAGAAAAGAAAAGAAAAAAAAAAGGGGGGAAGGGAAGGGGGAGAAAGACAGGTAGGAAGGAAGGAAATATGGAAGGGAGGGAGGGGAAAAGGTAGGAAGAGAGGGAGGAAAGGGGTGGGAGGGAGAAGAAAGGAAGAAAGAGACATCCAGATTGGAAAGGAAGAAGTAAAAATATCTCTATTTCTCTACTCACAGATGACATGATCCTACATATGAACAATCCCAAAGAATTCACAAAGAGTAGAGCTTTTAAGCTAGTAAGCAGAGCTAAAAAGCAAGTTTAGTAAAGTTGGAAGACATACAAGATCAATATATAAAATTGAGTTGTGTTTCTGTACATAAGTAATGAACAACCTGAAAAAGAAATTAAGAAAATAAATCCATTTAAAAAGCACATATAAGAAAAAACACCTGGGAATCAATTTAGCCAAGAACATGAAATACTTGTATATTGAACATGACAAAACATTGCTGAAAGAAATTAAAGAGGAATTAAATAAACTAGATGACATCCCATGTTCATGGATCAGAAGACCAAACATTCTTAAGATGTCAATAATACCCAAAGTCATCTAAGGTTCAGTGCAATCCCTGTCAAAATCCCTACAGCCTTTTCGCACAAATGTAAAAGCCAACTCTCAAATTCATACGCAAGTGCAAGGGGCCCTGAATAATCAAAAAACAATTTTGTCAACAACCTAAATAAAGGAGTTAAAACCACAAAACTCTTAGAGGAAAACAAAAAGGGCAATGGATTCTTAGATATGACACCAGAAATGCAAGCAACAAAAGAAAAATATAAAAAATTAGACTTCATCAAAATTAGAAACTTTGCAGCATCATTTGCAAATCACATATCTGTTAAAAGCCTACTACCCAGAATATATAAAGAAATGTATAATTCAACAATAAAAGCACAAACTAATTAAAAATGGGCAAAGAGCTTGAATAGACATTTTTCCAAGGAAGATGTACAAATAGCCAAATAGCCAATAAGCACATGACAAGATGGTCAATATCATTTGTCATTAGAGAAATATAAATCAAACGACAATGAGACGCTACTTCACACCCAATAGGATGGCTTAATTTAAAAACAGGACAAAAGAAAAGAAAACAAAAAGAAAATGGCAAGTATTACTGAGTGCTATGTTCTAAATGTTTATGTCCCCCCAAAATTCATATGTTGAAATCCTAACTGCCTAAGTAATAGTGTTAGGAGGTCTGGTCTTTAAGAGGTTCTTAGACCAGGAGGGTGGAGACTTCATGAATGGGATTAGTGTCCTCATGAAAGAGACCCCATAGAGATCCCTACTCTTCCAGCCTGGGACAACACAGAAGACACCATCTGTGGACCAGGAAGAGGACCCTCATCCAATCATGCTAGCACCCTGAACTTGGACTTCCACCCTCAAGAACAGTGAGGATTAAATATTTATTGTTAATAAGCCACCCACTCTATGGTATTTTGTTGTAACAGCCCCAAAAGACTAAGGTAAGGATGTGGAGAAATCAGAACCCTTATACATTGTTGGTGGGAATGTAAAATAATCAGTCTCTGTGCATAAATATGTTTAATGGCTCCCCAAAAAGTTAAACATAGAATAACCACATAACCCAGCAATTCCACTTCTGGTTATACACCCCAAAGAATCTTCCATTCAGGGGCACCTGGGTGGCTCAGTGGGTTAAAGCCTCTGCCTTTGGCTCAGGTCATGATCCCAGGGTCCTGGGATCAAGCCCCGCATCGCATCTGGCTCTCTGCTCAGCGGGGAGCCTGATTTCCCCTCTCTCTCTGCCTTCCTCTCTGCCTACTTGTGATCTCTGTCTGTCAAGTAAATAAATAAATAAATCTTAAAAAAAAAAAAAAAAAGAATCTTCCATTCAAATAATGACCTGTTAATAGCAGCACTCTTTACAATAGACAAAACATGCAAACAGCGCAAAAGTCCATCAATGGATGGGTAGCTAGACCAACTGTGGTATACATACAATGGACTATTAACCTGGTAAAGACTCAACTTGAAGTTCTACCACTAAGCATGGGGAGGTAAGCACTGCAGACTCTGCAGGTTAAGGACACTGTCCACAGGCGGCCCCTACTTCAGATACCAGCTGCAAGTCTCAGAGGTTGGTCCCCAGGCCACCCACACTTCTTATTGACTGGCTATGGATTCAGGGGTTCCCTCTGATCCCTTCAGTTTCCACAATTCACTAGAATGACTCATTCAGGAAACCCCTATGGTTATTTTTATCTGTATTTATGATTATTTAATATGATTTATTATAAAGGATACAGATAGGAGCACCAGCCCAATGAGGAGGTAGGCAAGTCTGAGAGATTGCACAGAACTCCTGTGCCCTCTTCTCATAGAATAAGGGTGTGTCATGCTCCTGGCACATTCCTGTGCTCACCAACCAGAAGCTACACTTGGTTTTATCAGAGTTTTAACACACGGGTGTGGTTAAGTAAATCCCAACTCAATTCCAACCCCTCTCTGTCCCAGGGTTGAAAGCCCTAACCCTCTAATCACGCCTGTGGTCTTTCTGATGACCAGCACCTGTGCCAAGTTAGGTAGGAGCTTGGCTCACCTCGTTAGAATAACAAAGACACTCCTATCTCTTGGGAAATCCGAATTGTTCTAGAAGTTCAGCCCCTGGAACTGGCCCCAAGGCCAGACAAATTGTTTATTATCCCACAAACCAAGCCATAACTGATACATGCTGGAACATGAATGAACCTCAAATGCATTATGCTAAGTGAAGGAAGCCAAACACAAAGGTTGCATGTCTATGATCCCTTTCTGTGAAATATCCACATGAGACAAAACCCCTAGAGACAGAGCACAGATGATAGCTGCCAGGGGTGGTGGAGGGGAAATGGAGAGAAATGACCCTGTGTAGACAGCGTTGAGCTGTTGAGCCAGCCCTGAAGCCCTTGCTCTCAGCTTCTTATCAAGGAAGATCATAAATACTGTTTCTGTTCACAAATTTCTCTGTAGACTATTCCCTCACCTGCAGCTGAAGGCATCCAAGAGATAAAAGCCAAGGTGGCTAAGGCCAGACCAAGTTTGTAGATGTCCCTTTGGGGCTTTTAGCTCACGGAAGAGGGAAGGAGCTCGTGGGGCAGTGGGGAGGGGGGACAAATGCTGCCCCACCCCAACCCTAAGCCCCTCCTGTGAGGCAGGGTTGAGGGTCACAGGATATGCCCTGGGAAGGGGTTCTTAGTCCTAAATCGTAGTGAAAAAATGAGCACTTTGGAAAGAGATTTCAAAGGTTTGTGTTCTGGTTATTCACTTTACTCTCCCTGTGACCTCCATCCCTCTGTGCCCTGTTTTTTGTCCCAGACGACTTAACACAGGTTCCACAGGTTTCAGGCCTTTGGCTTCTGAGAAAGGGCCAGATGGCTGGAGAGGATGGTCAGACCCTCCCTGAACCCCACTTTTGCTGTCATTCTGACAGTGGCCACTTCCGTTAGACACTGTTCCTGCTGAGAAAACCCCGCATAGCTCCGGCTGTTGTGGGTCCGGGAACCCCACACCTGCCCCGCTCCTGTTATGCCCCCAAAATGGGTCCGTGATTAAAGGAGCGAGACTGATATAAAGAGAAGGTCAAGCAAAGCTTTATTTTGTGCCAAGCATCAAGAATCTAACCGAACGTTCAAGAATCTAACCGAATGTTCGGGGCCGCACCTCTTACAAGAGAGGGCGACCCTTCCCTGTTTCACAGACTAGCTTTTAAGGGCCAAGGCCATGCGGTCGGGCCTGGCCACGCACAGGTGGCCAATGAGATTGTAACACACACAGGAAACTCCACAGTGATGCTGGTGACCAACTGAATTAGAATTTACCCTAGTAGACATTTGAACCAGCCTATCACCTTGGTCAGAATTGGCGCCCAAAGGGCAGGGTCTATACTCCTTGGTAACTAGGGATACAGTATGCATCTCCCCCCCACCCCCCGACCGGATGTCTCCACCTGGCCTGACCCACCCTTGTATCTGGGCTTTGTTACCTGAGGCTGGTTTCTGGGACTTGTTTTTAAGTAAATCCCCTGGGGGAAGGGGAGCAGGGACAGTTTAAGGGTTAAATAAGGTTATATTGTTTAACCTCAATGGAAGCCTCTGGCTAAAATATAAAAATATAAAATAGGTCCTTACACTCGCCCAGAACGAGAACTCACAGCTCCCAGCCACACCAGCCCAGACTGGTCCCCTGACTCCGCCCTTGACTCCGCAGTCATCCCTCCACTTAACCGTCTTCAGCTACAGTCTGTAAGCATTCCTGAAGGGGAGGCGGGGTCTCTGCGTTAGTAACAAGGTCAGGAAGCAGGCGACACTAGGGCGTATAGTAGAATCCATTCTATTTAAATAGAGAGATGACGATGATAAAGAAGAAGAAGACAGGTGATACAGTAGATGAGAATATGTTTTACACAAAGAGGAGTTGAAAGACGTATGTGAACATTGACAACGATGATCTTTGTTGATAAAATTACCTTGAGGAGAGGACTTCCCTTTGATCATTTCGTCGTTGTTTACTTTTTATATTGTGCCTCGTCTTTCTTTTTCTTTACAGAGATAGATTGCATGGAAGAGTTTGTATCAGTTATCAACTGCCCCAAGCTTAGTGGTTTTCTTTTGCTCACAACAGGCAACTTGACCTGGCTCAGCAGGGGGCATTCCCCCAACCTCCCTGGGGCTCCTTTGTACATCTGGCCTCAGCCATAGGTCTGCAGGAGCTCTGCTTCTGGACTTTGGCTAGTCACCAACTGGGAAAATGGAGTTTCTTGCTCATCCTCCCGAAGGCCAGCCAGGTGTGTCTTGGATTTCCAAAAGGAACACCAGCATACAAGCATTTTCCCAGCCTCTGCGGCCTCACAGGGGCAGCTAGTGAGGGAGGAGTGCTAGAGAAAATCCAAGGCGTGAACAAATTGGGGATAGCCCTGTGGCTGTGTCTACCACAAAGCTGAAGGCAGCCTGGTGGTGTGCCAGGAGTGCCAGACTGGGAGGTCAGCTCCAGCCCTCAGCAACCCTCAGCAGAATGACACCATATAAAAGAACAACGACAGGGACGCCTGGGTGGCTCAGTTGGTTAAGCAGCTGCCTTTGGCTCAGGTCATGATCCCAGCGTCCCAGGATCAAGTCCCACATCGGGCTCCTTGCTCGGCCGGGAGCCTGCTTCTCCCTCTGCCTCTGCCTGCCACTCTGTCTGCCTGTGCTCGCTCGCTCTCCCTCTCTCTCTGACAAATAAATAAATAAAATCTTTAAAAAAAAAAAAAAAAAAAAAGAACAACGACAGCAACACACTGCCCAGAAGGTCTAAGGTCCTCTGCATTCATGGAGCTCATCTGGTTGAGAGATGGCAAGCTGGAAACCTGTGGCTTGGAGGGGCTCATCAGGCTCCCATTGTCCTGGGGCCACACTGGGCATAGGCTGGGCAATAGCTGCCCCTGTTACCCCTCACACGTGTCCTCTGCTCACCACTCCCCTACCCGTGTCCCTGACACCATGGTCGGGTGCCACCATCACCCTGTTACGGATACTTTTTATTCATGTTTATGCTTTGCTTGTTTATGTGGCTTTCCTGGTCCCAGTAAGGGTTTGACTTTGCACCTTTTGAGGAAATAGACTGAGTAGGCAGCGGACACAGTGGTGACTAAAGGCAGCAACAGCCCATATGCAGTGACCAAGGGGGCATTGGAGAGGGACAGGAAGGCCAGGACAGAGGAGAGGGAGGAGGGAATGGATCCTTTAGCACAGATGGTTCCAGATGCCTTCAAGGCCCAGGCTGAGGAATTCAAGTCCTGTCTCCCTCCTTGTGGGGAACTTGCTGATGGGAGGGACAGGTTTTATGAGGCTTTTGGTAGGTCTCCATGGAGCCACCTTCCCTGGCTGGTCTCACTTTCGCAGCCTCCTCCTTCTGCCTCACCACCTGTCCACACGTGCAGGAAGGGGATGGGGGGAGAGGGTGGGAATTGCTGGCCTGAGGTACCATGTGGTCAGTGGTCAAGCTAGACCCAAAGGCACAAACTATGGACCCATTACATAGGGCTGTCACCCCATGACGCTCAGGTCGGCAGACAAGATCCATGGTAGGGAAGGAATGCCACATCGTGATATGGGTACATGTTGGGTGCTGGCATGACCCCGGCCCTTCACGGACAGAGCTTTACAGCAGCCACACAGGGATGGCATCACTTGCTCCATTTCAGGTGGAGGGACCGGAGCTGCACCCCGTTTGTCCCACGGCAGCTGGTGGCAGACAGTATTTGAACCCAGGCCTGATACAAACCTGCACTTTGTACCCCACACTGAGAGGGCCTCTCCCAATGGGAACCTTATCATGAAAACACATACAAGCTCACACAGTCTCCCAGACCCAAACAATGCAGCTGTTCACAGAGTGACCCCCGATAGTCTCCTTTCACTACTGCCCCATCCGCAGAGGACTCAGCTCTAAACAGCGCGCCATGCGAGAAACCCCCTAGCCCACGGGCTGCAGAGCCGTGGCCACATCACAGGGCACCGTGGACACAGCGGGCATAATCCATCCATGTACACCTGCCACCAAGCCAGCTCCCCTCTCTCTGCGAAGAAGCAGCTCACCTTCCATGTCTGCTCTTACAAACCGTACTGGGTGATCACTTTGGATCATCTGCCAACTGCCCACATGCAAGTCCTTCCCAGGACAGATTCGCAGAAGGACTGCCACTAGGGGCCAGGGCCCGCAGTGTCTGACTGCGTCTTTGATGCATACTCAACTACCCTGCTCATGCACAGACATCTGCATTTTTGCCAATGTGACGAGTGAGAAATGACATGATAATTTATATATTTATTTCCCTGATCACTGGGGGATCCTGTGGATAGTTTCATGTGTTCATGATTTCCGGTTTCAGAACCGGAAAAATCTACAAAACACCTATATTTTGAAATCTCAAGGTATCCAAAAGAAACAGAGGCCGAGAGCACCCTGACCCTCCGTTATCCTGCCCCACCTGCACACAGGTGAAGAGGCCCCCACTGGTGCACCCTTTCTCTGGGGCCGGGAAGGCTTTTTGTCTGTCCTCAATCTCAGCATCAGAAACAATGTCAGGTTTGGAGGAGCATGAACATCTCCCAGGCCAAGAGCTCTGTTTCATGAATGGAGAAACTGAGGCTCTGGGATGGACATACCACCCGGCTGAGGCCCCACAGCATGACAAAGCAGGGAGCTGTACCCAGATCTTTCAATTTTCATGAAGGTGAAGGACAGAACCAGAGCAAGGACAGGAGGCAGGGGCAGTGGTCCACACTTGTGCCCAGTGTGTGCAAGGCTTGGTTGGTGGTTGGCCTGTCCCTCCCCACCTCACTCAGGCCAGGCAAGTATGCTTCCTCTCCTGACCTAGAGGATCTCATAGAAATTACAACAGACAGGAGTGCCTGGGTGGCTCAGTGGTTAAGCGTCTCCCTCGGCTCAGGTCAAGATCCCAGAGTCCTGGGGTCGAGGCCCTGCATCGGGCTCCCCGCTCAGCGGGAAGCCTGCTTCTCCCTCTCCCACTCCCCCTGCTTGTGTTCCCTCTCTCGCTGTGTCTCTCTCTCTCTCTCTGTCAAATGAATAAATAAAGTCTTTTTAAAAAATTAAAAAAAAAAAAAAAAGAAAGAAACTACAACAGACAGTTCTATAAGCGGCATATTCCAGCATCGGACCTTGAGGGGTGAAGAGGTTTTTCCCAAGATAGAACGAAGGCCCCTTCCCAGGGCACTCCGGGGACCTGGGTACTTGACTCCTCCTTCCCCCAGTGCCCTGTCCCACAGACCTAAGCTCAGGACCTGCAGATGGCCTCACAGCCTGACCAGAGGAGGGCAGCGGAGGGCCACAGATGGATGTGGAATCCTGCTTCTGCAGGAAACCTCTCTGGGGGACGGTGGTGGGTGCCCCCAAGGATACCTTCTAAGCTCAAGCAGAGCCAAACTCAAGACTGGTCTAACGTCTCATGGAAGACACCTTAAGAAGTCACCCTACTTGAGAGCAACTGTCCTAACCAAGTCAACACCATGGGGGTGTCCCTCTGCCGCTGGATGAGATCGCTGTTTATCTAGCTCAGCCTGGGATTCCAGGGACCTTGTATGAGCCATACCTATTTTTACACACTAGAGTCAGCCTCCAGGAGGGACACAGAGCTCCCTAGGGCCTGATACCTACTATGGGAGCGGGAGGGGCCAGGTTTCTATGCTGGTTTGGCCACATGGCTCTGAGAAGAGCAGGGCACTCAGGGGTCTCCTGGCCTCCTCCCTCCTGTTCTCTCCTGGCTTGCCAGATGTGTCCCCTTACCCGGCAAACCAGCCCTTCTGACTCCTTCCCCCTTCAACTCAGAATCTCCTTTCAAGTGTGTATAATTGATTTTGACCCAGTTCCACATGTCATGATGTAAAGCCCCTGTGTGCCTTCCCCTCCCCAATGGCCCTTTCAACCCATTGCACAACAGAGAGTGGGGTTACATCAGCTCAGAGCCAGGCCAGCACAAAATTCAGCATATTCAGAGCTCTCTGCTGCCTCTTGAGTAACTGGCTTTTGATGGGACCCGGGGCGGTGGCGGGGGAGAATCTGTGGAGACCCTTCTGCCAAGCGCAAGGCCCCAAGATGCCTGAGCCTTCAACAGTCCTGTAGCTGCCTCTTCATCCTCCTTCCTGTCTGGCCATGTCTGCCCCCTCCCCCGCCCCCAGTCTCACAAAGAGCTTGTGAGACCAATACCTGCCCTGTCCCTCCAGGGCAGAGCAGGCTCTGTGGCCCCCGAGCCAAACTCCCTCAAATCCAGGACCTGCTGCTTCAGCCTCAGAGCCACACCCGGGTTCCTCAGGGGAGGCGCTGAGGTCCACCCAGGCCTAAATGTGAAGTGTAATAGTTGCAAATCAGCAAGATGAGGTAAGCCAAAGAGGATCCTTTAATGTAGTTAGAGATGTCCTTTGAAAACCAAGCACTTAAACTCCACGCAGTCAGGATGAGTTTCAAGCTGTAAGGTTGCACAGGCCATTTTGCATGGAATTCATAGCACCAATTAATCTCTCTCATTTCCCATTTTAAGATAACCCAAATCTCAGCTGGTTCAGGGAAACCCTCCTGGGGGTGAGTCCATCTCTGTGTATCTAAAAGGAATTGACAGCAGTCTGGTCACACCCTTGTTTATCCTGACCCCTAGCTCTAGGGTGCAGAACACCAGGAGCCCAAGATGTGTGTGGGGGTAACTTAGGGCTCATCCCATCTACCCAGCACCTTCAGGAATGGGGTGGTGGGAGCTGGGCCACGTCACTGGATGAGGGGAGAAAAAGAACCCATAGAGAGTTGGGGATTCGGGACATGCCATACTTCACAAGTGGGTCCTCCTACCAAGGGGGGGCCTCTCACCACAGGATGTGAGGATCCAGACCCTGAGTGTTGAAAGAAAAGGTCGGCCCTCCCCAGAAAGCAGGAGCCCAGGATGGGGTGTGTGGTGACCCAGTTACCAGCCCACCCAGCAACATCCCCCTCTCTGTCGACACCAGGGCTGTGGAAGTATTCAAAACTCCTGTTGTACTTTGTCCTTGTTATTAAAAGAAATAAAGAGTGGCACAGAGGGACAGAAGTGCGGATACTAGTGGTGAAAAGCCTAGACCTCTTGTGGTTTGAGGGCTGAGGGAAGAGTGTCTGTAATCACTCCCTTGGCCGGAAGCTTGGCCTACAGCTACCTGTCCACATATGAAAGCAAAAGATGACATGAAAATCCAAGTCAGAACTGCTGGAATGTGCCATCAAAGACTGTATCCTAAAACAGGGAAGTGGCTTTGGGGTCCTGTCCTGTTTGAGCTCTCTGGGAATGGACCACCCTCCCCCCCGCAACACACACACACAGAAATACAATATTGGCGAGGATCAGGCAGCTTGAAATGTCTTCTTCGGGGGATGTATTGGGAATAGAAGTGGGCACTTTCATTCCTTGGCTTCACTTGAGGTCAGCATCTGAGATATTTCAAGCTAAGTTCATTTATTTTATTTTATTTTTTTAAAGATTTTTATTTATTTACTTGTCAGAGAGAGAAAGAGAGAGAGCGAGCACAGGCAGACAGAGTGGCAGGCAGAGGCAGAGGGAGAAGCAGGCTCCCTGCTGAGCGAGGAGCCCGATGGGGGACTTGATCCCAGGACGCTGGGATCATGACCTGAGCCGAGGGCAGCCGCCTAACCAACTGAGCCACCCAGGCGTCCCAGGCTAAGTTCATTTATAAAGAACCACAGCTTCCACACTCTTGATTCCAATTGGCCTTTCTCCAAACATTTGCATAACCCTGCCTCCTTCACACTTAAAACACATGCCCAGAGTTAATTAGGGGACTTAATTGGGTCCGTCCAGTCACCCTAACTGTCTTGGACTGTCCCTACCTGGGTTGAGCCCCTGCCACAAACGGCCTGTGGGCCCAGCACTAACACCTGCCAGGGCTGGCCAGGCAGCACCCCCCGATGAATCACAGGCTAGCAGAAGGCCGAGGTGGGCAGAAGGTGGAAGCCCCAGCAGGTTGCTTCACCCAGACCCTGGAAGGAGGCAGCTAGGTGGGCCTAACTTCAGAGATTCCCATTTCCCCAAAAGAGACAGAGATCTGGATTTATATAGGAATTCAGAAGGTTTAAAAATCATAGCGAGGCCAAACAAAGAGTATCAGTGAGCTGGAAATCTGCAAAGGACTGGAGATAGGGACTAGTTTGTCCTCACTGACTGCTGTCCCTATGGTGCCTGACATGTGCTGGGTTCCTGGGCAAACAGTTCCTGAAAGGATGGATGGTGGGTGAATGAATGACTGAATGAAATGTCTGTCAGGATGCTTCGTTCCCAGGGGCCAGGAGGCCCTGTAGGGGAACGCAATGTCAGGGGGTACACGCCTGCTGAAGTTCTGGAGCTGGCTCTGACACAGGGGTTGATTGGCACCCATGGCAGCAAGAAGCAGGGGTGGAAATGGCCGGCCCTGCAGGGTCAGACTTAGGGGCCCCTACTGACAATCCAGTTCTCCACGCAACAGCTTCCACCCCTTAAGCCCTCCTGTCCTGGCTTCACATAAACACAAAGGCATACACACAAGGCCTGAGTTAGTGCAATCCCCTGAGCAAGGAGCACCAGCCCCTCGCCCTCAATGCCCACCTTGAGCTACTCTTCCCAGGAGGCCTCGGGCCCAACAGGGTAGGCCATTTCAATGGGAATCGGACCCAGAAAGAGAAAACAAGTTCTCTCCTCCACTCTGGGGCCACAGCCAGGACCTCAGGGCCCTCTGCCTGTCCCCAAAGGAGACAGAGACTGTTCACCGAGGGTCATTCCCCAAGTGTGTCTAGGGGGGCTCTGTGTGTGCGGGCTCTGCTGTGTGTGCACACCATGTTACAGGTGGACATGCCTCTTTGATGTGTGTGTACCACCTGCTGTTTTGTACCTGCACCACGAACATGTGCTCAGGGGGCGAGCACAAGCATGTCCTAACACCTCCTACTATGCTCGGCTGTGAAGAGCATGCTGCAGACTTACCGAGATCGTGCCCCCTCCCCACATCAGGTTTCTGAACAGGAGCCTGCACCTCACTGTACTATACCCCTCGGGCGTGTGTGTGCGTGCTCTGTATGTGTGCGTGTGCTCTGTGTGTGTGTGCACGCGCTCAGGGGCTCATTCTGCTGTGAGCGCCCGTGCACCCATTGCCTAGGCTGAGGCGTGAGTGTGCCTGCACAGAGTCCTGGTGGGGTGAGGGTGCCCCAGGCCTCCGTGACTTCTGCTCCCGCGCCCACCGTCTGACTCCCCAATTGCGGACAGCAGGTCCTATGGCTCTGAGGGTCCGTGTCAGTCGCTGGGCCCTGCAAGGACGATCCCGGACAAGCCAGATTCCTGGGCTAGTGCCCCGCCGCACCCCCCGCCCCCCGGGTGGGGGGTGGGGAGGTCGCGGTGACCGCATTCCTGGGCGCGCGCACAGGCTGGAATTCGTACATTCCATTCATAACATTCCCGCAAGCGGGGGGAGGCGCGGAGGGCGGGGGCGGGGGACAAAGGCAGAGGGTTAGTGATTTGAAAGGAAGAAAAGGAAGAAGAAAGGGAGCTTCTCGCCGCTGGGGCCTGTGAGTTTCCTCGCCCTGGCCCGGGCCAGAGCCAGAGCTGAGACGCGGGGCGCACGTGAGCTGTTTACCGAGCAGCCTGGCTGGGCAGCCAGCATTTACCCTCTGCGGGGGCCTGGGGTGCGGCCAGAGCCTCAGGCACTCAGGAAGCCTGAAGCGGCTCCCAAGCTCCCTCTCACAGGCGCCCTTTATGGTAGTGGCCGGAAGAGGCGCCGTGCAAAGCACCAGGACCAGAGGGCCACTGAGGGTCAGAGACAGCCAGGCTACCCCAGGCGGCAGAAGTACAAGAACCAGCCCCAACCCATCCCCCTCAGAGCCCCTAAAAGGTAGGCTTTATCGTCACTTCCATTTTACAGATGGGGAAACTGAGGCTCAGAGAGATCAAGTAGGATGCACTATTCACTTTCCCTGTCTGGGACCTCTCCTTCCCTTTTGTAACAGTAGCAACTGCCTTTGCAAAAGCCCCTGTCTGTTCACCATGTGCCCTTGCTCACTTGACAGGGACATCTCCCTTAGCAGAGCCCTGCCCTGCTCCCAAGCCCCCTGTGCCCCTGCCCCCTCTCTTAGCCCGGCCCCTGCTGGCCTGTTTGCTGCTCTTGAGAAGACCTTGTCTCCCCCATTGAGCCCTGCCTTCCCTGAAGACCAGGCCTAGGTCACACCTGTGTGCTAGGCCAGTGGGCCATGGGAGGTGGGGACCAGGCTGGGCTGGGGTCTAGCTGGTGGGGCACTCTGACCTGCAGAAGATCACCGTCCCACTTGAGGCAGTAGCAATGAGGACAGAACAGAAGGAGCAGAATCTGATTTGGCTCCTGGTCAGCAGGAGGCAGGCAGGGTGGAGAAAGGGGGTCTGGTTGAAGGGTCAAGCAACATGGCTTGGATAAGTGGTCCCCAGGTGCTGCCAGGATAGCTACAGCCAAGTCCCAGAGCTGAGTAGGAATGACATGGAAGAAAGACAACTTGGTCTGAAATCCTGCTGACCCTGGTGCAGGCTCTGCTGTGCGTCTCTGAGGACACTCTGGGGAGCTGGGGGGCCCAGGTTAGTGGAGGCAGGAGCTGGTGAGCCAGCTCTGGCAGAGGGAATGGCAGTTGTATGGGTGGGGCCCCTCGGCGGGCCAGAGTTATACCCAGCCAGCAGATAGACAAGGTGTGGATTGCAGAAGCCCACCTTCAAAAGTCAGAGACGAGAGTGACTGTGACCTCTCCATTTGTCCATGACAGTCCTTTGGCCAGTCTGGAGTTCTGGATGTGTTCAGTCATCAGTTCTTACTGCCCTGGGGACTGGCCTGCATGGCACAAAGTTTGATGATTGGTGGAACCAGGTGCTAAAACAGGCTAGGCCTGAAAGTTGTGTTCTCAACCAAGGATCAGGCCCAAGTACCAGCTGAGGGCCTCTCCCGGGCTACAGGGCCTGGGCAGATCACTGAAGGTCACCCTAGCACGCCCCTCTGTCCGACCAGTCTTAACTGCTCCCGCACCCCTCCGTTTGCTACATGGCCTTGGGCAAGCCACTTTATACCACTCAGCCCCAGTGAGCAACAGTGGTCCCCGTGTCTCCTTCATGGGGTCCCTGGAGGCAGTGACACGAATCACTCAGCAAACTGTGTTCACTCCCCCTGTATCATCTCCCTCCTCTTCCCCATTCCTTATCAGGATGAGCTCTTTGAGAACCATCCTTCCAGTGCAAAAATTCAAGTCACCCTGCTTTGAGTGCTCGCAAAGAGCCCAGTTCTCAGCGGTTCAGAAAAGCACTTCTCAGAGTGTGGTGCAGAGAGCCCTAGGACTCCCAGACCTCTTTTACAGGGTCTTCCAGGGGACAGCCATACTCATAAGAATGCCAAGTTCTTGTCCTCTCCTGAGGGTCCAGCAGCATTTTCAGGCATGACGTGCAGTGTTGGCCCAGCTCTGATGGCCAATGGGGTGTGTGCTGTATATTCTGGTGCTTTCTAAGTCCCTTGGGTCTTTTGAAGTCCTTCGGGTCAAATTTCAGATAGAGTAAATAACGATAGATATAACTCACATTTTTAGAAAAGGTGAAACTCCTCAACGTCCTCAGTCATTTTTAATGAATGAATGAATTAATTAATTTTAATGAATTAATTAAGAGTGTTCAGGGATCCTGAGACCAAAGCATTTGAGAACTGCTGATTTGAATCGGGTTCGGATGCAGATTCTGCCCCTAAATGTCTGTGAGTCCTGCAGCGAAGTACTTTAGACACGTGAAGCCACAGTTCCTCTTCCTGAAGAGGGTTCGTGGCACCTTCCTCCTGTTGTCGAGGTGGATGGGGGATGCTGGAAGCCAAACACAGCCGTGCATTCAGCTGGTAAACCCACATAGCTCTCTCCGGCCGAGGCCCATCCTCCAGGGGTCTGCTGCCAGCTAGCTCCCTGGCTTGCACACCAAGGACTAGGGTGCCCCACAGGATTTGGAGGGACTCTTAGCAGCTATTCAGAGTCCGGCAAACGAGAACAAGCCAAGTGCCTGCCCCATAGCATTCATCCAGTCTGGCACTTTCCCCAGGCGGGCTCCCAGCCAGCTCCCTGAGCATACATTTTCCTACATGTCCAAGGTGTGAGAAAAGTAACACATTTGTTGTTGATCTTGTTGGAAAAGGCCTGGTTTTTAAAAGCAGTGTGTTTTGAACTTGTTGCGAAGTACATTCTGTAATTCCTGACCAAAATACCAACTGACGTCAAAGAAGCTCCTTTACGGAAAAAAATATTTTGCTTGGAGATGGATCCCTGGATGCTCATGGAGGGCAAAGGGCTTCTTCCCTGAGCAGGAGCTGGGGGCCAGGTGGGAGGGCCAGCCATCCCCCCAGAGTGGCGGGGAGTCCCTTTTATTGCCTGGGCTACTGCAACTGAAGGGGACAGAAGCAAACCCTCCAAAGAAGCCACAGGGGGAGAAAAGCTATTCCAGCTGAAAAGAGAATTCGGTTCAGTGGCCAGTTACAAAATAAATATACAAAACCTTGTGGCTTGCCAAAATCCCCAAAATAACTGTAACAAAATATATTGAAAAAAGATCCCATTCACAATTCAACAAGAAATTAGGAATCTTAGGAGTAAAATAAACAAGGAAACAGACACAAGACTGGAGACTCTAACTCTTACCTGAGAAATACAAATTATTTAGTCAATGGAGAGATGCGATGTGTCTCTGGATAGAAAGACATTAATATTGTTTTTTTTAAAAATGTCCATTTTCTAGCAAGAAATATTTGAAAAGGAAAAATTGGTGGAGGAAAGGGATTATCAGATATGAAAGATAAAGTCTTTTAACATTCAACTCCAGATGCAAGAATGGAATGGAAAAGAATAGAAAAATGTACATGTCAGCCTGAAGTTATATAAACATTTAATATGTGAAAAGATGACCTTTCAATCAGTGGGGAAAACTTGAATTTTTTTCAATAAACAATTTGGGCAAATGGCCAACCCCTTGAAATTAAATAAAGTTAGATTCCTGTTTCTTGTTCTAGATGGATTAAAGATTGAAATGTAAAATGAAACCATCAAAACACTAGAAGCATATTTCAGTCAATATTTATGTAATCTTGGGGGTGAGGGAGAACTTAATACACATGAAACCAAAGATTAAAATGATCAGGGGAAAGGTAAATGGATTTGACCAGAAAACAAATTTTAACTTCTCTGTGTCAATAAACACAAACAGATCTTCTCTTTAGAAATGGACTCTGTCTAGTAGCTTCAACTGAAACAATTCCAAATTCTCACTAACATAGGAAAGAAATGAAACCCACTACCTTCATCCAGACTGAATATTCATTTAGGAGATGTGAAAAATAAAAACAGAAAAGACCCTTGCTCTCATCTTGAATGAGAAATAACTAAGAAGGAAACAACAACAACGAAAAGAGACTGCCCAATGAAAACTAGGATCAAAATACAAATTAGCAAGTTTTTGGAGAAGTTGTTAGTAGTTGGGTGGGTGTCTATCCAAGCTGCAACTCATGAGATTTCTTCTGTCTTTGTCTGGTTCTACAATAGATCATTTTCAGAGGGATCTTCTTCCCCTGTACGTTTATTTTTCCCTCTTCATTAATTTTTTTTGTCACTCCATGCTATTTTCTTTAGTCACTACTCAACCTTGAAAAGCTCAGTGTTCACAGTGTGTCACATAAATAATTACAAATAAATGTAGGATTTCAAATGGTGCTAGGAAGAAAAGTCCCTGATTATAGGTGGTCCTTTGATGAGTCTTTTTTTTTTAAGATTTATTTATTTGGGGGAAAGAGAGAGAGAGTGCAAGAAAGAGAGAGCACACAAGAAGTGGGGAGAGGGAGAAGCAGGATCCCCTGTGAGCAAAGAGCCCATTGTGGGGCTCCATCCCAGGACCCTGGGACCATGACCTGAGAGGGCAGATGCTTAACTGACTGAAGCACCCAGGTGCCCCCTTAGATGAGTCTTTAGAATTTTAATAGTTTTCTATTTATTTTATTCTATTAGAAAAGCACGAGTTTTCCATTTATGGGAAAGCAGTGACATTTCCTTTTACATAAATATATTTAAGTAGGGAGTTGATTTGAACACAAGGTTAAGTACATAGGTGGGACAAGTACGTGCCAAAAATCATGACCTTGACCGGGGAAATGGCTGCAGTTTGGGAGATGCTGTTATAGGCAAGGGACAGCCACAGCGTGTTTTTCCCAAGCTGTGTTTTAGCACTGCCAAGGGGAAGCACTGACAGATTAGGGGACTCCTGTGAGGAGGTGAGCAAAATGGTGAGGCGTGAGCTGGGCAGGACAGGAAAGGGTTCATTCTGGAGGGACTGAGGTCAATGAAGTCAGTGAAAGTGGAGGATCGGAATGAGGGTATCCCAGATATGGCAAAACCTTTGGAGGGGATCCCTGGATGAGACCCGCGGGGCCCTGGAGGGATCACAGGCTAGCAGTTAGGGGCACATAGTACCAGGCTTGTGGACTCAAATCCAGTTCATCTTCCTTGGCAAGGCGCTGAATCACTCTGTGCCTACTATAATAGTGAGGACGACATTGCCCACCTCACGGGGCATCGACCGTGCTTCCTATGAAACAGAACCATCAACAACCCTCCCTCATGGGAGTGTGTGAGCGCTGAGGGAATTCATACTGTGAAGCACACACAGCACTTGACAGAGTCAGCTCTCCATAGACATCAACTTTCATTCTCTCCTTGGGCTCTTGGTCATCCCCCCATATGAGCACAGGGTGCAGAAGTACCTCATGTTGATTATTAGCATTTGCCCGTATGTTCTTCACCTCCTCTGACCTGTTCAGTGTCCCAGGAGGTCACCTCCAGGGTTCTCATGATCCTTTCACCAAGATTCAAGGCACTTTGCTTCCCTTCCCACCCACCCCTGCGCAGGGGGATGCGAGTTGGGGGCCGCCATCCTCCAGTGACGTATTAAGTATCTTGTCCATGTTAAACTAGAATCTGCCTCACTGGGGACAGGGGTGGGGGGCGCAAATCAGAGCATGAAAATCCTTGAATGTCATGTTAACCTGGATGCGATGGGAAGTGTGGGAAGAGTTTGAGCAACACAGGGTCAGGAGAACCCTAAAGATAGAGTGTCTTTAAAAATATCTATAATCTTGTCACCCGATCGTTCCGTTCCCAGCAGTCTCATCTCGTTCCTCCCCAACCCTGCCTCCCTCCTTCTTTCCCTCCCTTCCTCCCTTCTCTCTCTCCATCCCTTCTTCTCTTCTTCCTTTTCTCTTTCCTTCTTTTCTGAGTATTAGGGGGCATTTTCTGTTCTTAAATAAAAACAGTCCAGTACTAGTGTTGATAGCAAGGCTGATCCCTCAGGACACAATCTCGCCTATCCAGACATGGCAGAGGCAAATGCTTGTGAAACACAGCAAAGTTTCAACAGTGTTGGAAATTAAAACTATTGCCCAATGACACATCAGAAACCTCCCCTGCAATGCTGAAATTAAGCCGCTGGGGAGAGAGCAAAGGGTGCTGGCACTGGTTTGCACCACAGAACCAGGCAGTCTAGCAGTAAGGGAGACTGGAGTCCCCCCCCATGGGGGACACAAGTGGGATTGGAAGCTAGAGGGTTGCTTGAAAGGTTTCTGGAGTGTCGCCTGGAAACACCTACCTCCCCAGTCCTCATCCTCATCCTTACTCCACCTGGAGCATCATATTCTTATCCCTGGGAGAAACTGGAAGTCAAGCATCTCTGAAGAAAAGGCATTAACTTGTGATCTAAGGGCCAGGTGACAAGAAAGAAGTGGAGGGCCCGGTTTTGGTCCAAGAGTTCCAGGAGTTTGGTTCCAGGAGTTTTGGTTCATAGTTCTATTCCTTTCTCCAGCACCCTGCAAGATTCTTTTAATCCTTAGACCTGATCTGATTTGCATTTTAGAACTCATCCTGATGGCTGTGTGCAAAGTGTAGAAAATAGAATGTAGGGGGCGGATGGCCAGCAGATACCAGCTGGAGAGCCCTGCCGTCAGCCAGGAGACGGGGGAGAGCGCTGAGACCCCTGGACAGGCGCAGAGGCATCCCAGGTGTCTGCTGCAAATGGACAGACAGATCTTCTGTGGGCAGTTGAGCAGGGAGCTCCAGGACAGAATCAGACTTCTGGAATGAGAAATAGCCTGGAGGGAAGCACTATCTCCTGGAAGGCAGCTATGGTAGAAAGGTTAGGAGCTCCCTGGGTTTGAGTCTCACCTTGGCCACCTGCTAGCTGGGTGATTGGTGGTTCATTACTTAATCTCTTTGGGTCTCAGTAATAGCCAGATGAGCTGGTTTTTAAAAGTACCTGAAAGTAGAACCATATCAAAGAACATTCTTTTCCTTATAGGGCTGTGAGATTCTCTTCTGCTTAAGCTCCCTCTTCTTGCCCATTCACATGGGCCCCATAGCTTCACATTCTGTCTGAAATAGTACATGCCCTACCAAAAATCTTTCAAATTCATTCAAAAGAAAAATCCTGATTAAATTTATATACTGGAGATCGTAATATGCCCTTAAATGTTGAAATTATTAAGCTATTTTTCATTTCACCATTTCACTTTATTTTAAGGCCTTTTGCCATGTGGAAATTTTAGTTTTTATATGGACAAATCCATCCAACTTTTCCTCTTGGCTGGCAGAGAAGAGCTCTCCCCATGCCAAGTTTATAGAACTAGCTTCCTGTGTTTTCTTCCAATTCCTTTAAGGTTTTATTTTTCACATCTTAATATTTAATTTGTCTGGAAGAAATTCTGATTTTTTTTATTTTGCTCATTGAGCCCAACATTATTTGCTAAATAATCCATTTCATTGATCTGGAATGATACTTTTACCATTTATGAAAGGCCCATGTGGACATGCGGCTGGTGCATAGTTCTATTGCTTTCTCCCGCACCCTACAAGATTCTTTTAATCCCTAGCCCTCTAGAGTAGATTTTTATATCTGATAAGACAAATAACTTCCACTGCTCTTTTTCACTCTGAAAATGTATATGCTATTCTCAAATACTTATCCCATCTGGTGAAATTTAGAATTACTTTATCAAATTCCAAATACATTCCATTCAAATTTGGAATGAGATTGACATGAATTTGTAGATTAATTTGAAAGAAATTGCTGTCTTTATTTTTTTTCTATTGAAGTGCAATTGACACAGAATGTTCCATTAGCTTTAGGTATACAACACAGTGATGCAGCATCTCTCTGTTACACTCTGCTCACCGCAAGTGTAGCTACCATTTGTCACATACAGCACTGTTACAAGGCCATTGATTATATTCCTTATGCTGTACCTTTTATCTCCATAACTTATTCATTCCGTAACTGGAAGCCTGTCCCCCCCACTCCCCTTCACCCATTTTGTCCATCCCCTATTTTACATATAAGTGAAATCATATGGTATTTGCCTTTCTCTGTCTGACTTATTTCACTTAGCATAATACCCGATAGCTCCAACTGTGGTGTTGGAAATGACAAGATTTCATCATTTTTATGGCTGAGTAAAAGTCTATTATATAAATATAACACACACACACACACACACACACCCCACATCTTCCTTATTTTTTCATCTGTCATTGGACATTTAGATTGCTTCCATATCTTTGCTATTGTAAATAATGCTGCAATAACAGAGGGGTACATGTATCTTCTCAAATTAGTGTTTTCTTTTCCTTTGGGTAAATACCCTGTGGTGGAATTACTGGATAATATGTTAAGAAATTGCTGTCTTTAAAATGTTGAGTCTCCTTTTCCAGGAATCAGAAAAATCAGTTTTTATTTATTTTTTTTAATGCCCTCATTAACCTTTATTGTTATTGCTTTCTTCACATGAATGTTTGCATTCTTACCTTTTTTGTATGTAAAGTACCTGTCAGCACTCTGTTCCTTCCCATGGCCAAATAATGTTTCATTGTATGGGTAAACTACAGCTTGTTTATCCATCTTTCACTTGATGGGCATTTAGGTTGTTCTCACCTTTGGGCAGTTATGAATAATGCTGCCATGAACATTTGTGTACAAGTTTTTATGTGGACATATTTCAATTTTCTTGGAAAAGGAATTGTGGAGTCAAATGGTAACTCTATATTTACCTTCTTAAGAAACTGCTGGACTGTTTTCCAAAGTGGCTGAACCATTTCGCATTCTCACCAGCAGTGTATGAGTGTTCCAATTTCTCCACATCCTTTCTAACACTTGTTATTGTCTGACTTTTTTATTATAATGATTCTAGTGATTGTGAACTGGTACCACACTGAGGCCCTGATTTGCATTTCCCTGATGACTAGTGATGTTGATCATTTTGCATCGGTTTTTTAGCCATTTGTATATCTTTTTTTGAGGAAAATGTCTATTCAGATCTTTTGACCATTTTTAAATCAGGTTATTTGTCCTTTATTACTGAGTTGTAAGTGTTCTCTATATATTCTAGATAGATTCTGGATTCTCTGTATATTCTAGTCCTTTTCCAGACACATATGATTTGCAAACATTTTATCACATTCTGTAAGTCGCCTTTTCACTTTATTGAGAGTGTCCTTTGAAACAATTATTTATAGTTTTTGAGTCCGATAGACCTATTTTTTTTTCTTTTACTATTTGTGGTTTTGGTGTCATATCTAAAAACTCTTTGCCAAATCCTAGGCCATAAAGATTTACTCCTATGTTTTCTTCTAAGAGTTTTTATAACTCCAGGACTTTCATTTAGGTCTTTGATTCATTCCTAGTTAATTGCTATATATGGCATAATGTAAGGGCCAACGTCATTCTTTTGGATAAGGTTATCCTGGTCTAGCACTATTTGTTGAAGAGATTATTCTTCCCCTGTTGAATGGACTTTGAACACTTGTTAAAAATTGGTTGACCGGGGCGCCTGGGTGGCTCAGTGGGTTAAGCCGCTGCCTTCAGCTCAGGTCATGATTTCGGGGTCCTGGGATCAAGTCCCGCATCCGGCTGTCTGCTCAGGGGGGAGCCTGCTTCCCTCTCTCTCTCTCTGCCTGCCTCTCTGTCTACTGTGATCTCTGTCTGTCAAATAAATAAATAAAATCTTTAAAAAAAAAATTGGTTGACCATAGATGTATGGGTTTACTTCTGTGCTCTTCATTCTGTACCATTGATCATATGACTATCCTCATGCTAGTACCAGACTGCCTTGATTACTATAGGTTTTTGGTTAACTTTTGAAGTCATAAAGTGACTTTTGTTCCTTTTCAAGGTTGTTTTGCCTATTCTGAATCACTTGAATTTCCACACTAATTTTAGGATGAGCTTGTCAATTTCTACAAAAAAAAATCTAGGATGAGCTAAATCTGTGGACAAATGTGGGTCTTAACCATAATAAGTCTTTCAATCCATGAACATGGGATGTCTTCCACTGTGTGTGTGTGTGTGTGTGTGTGTGTGTGTGTGTATCACATTTCAAATTTTAATTTCTTTCAGTGGAACTTTACAGTTTTCAGAGTGTAAGTTTTGTACATCTTTGGTCAAGTTTGTGCCTAAGTAGTCTATTCCTTTTTATGCTATTGTAAATGGAATTGTTTTCATAATTTCATTTTTAGATTGTTCACTGCAAGTACATAGAAATACAATTAATTTTATATCTTTATATTAATGATTAATGATTTCATATTTATACAATTATATATAAATTATTGTATTATAAATATATGAATTATATATTTTTAAAATAATATAAAATTAATAATTGTCTATTATTTCTTTTGCATTTTGCAACCTTACTGAACTTATGTATTAGTTCTAACAGTTTTATAACAGTGAATTTTTAAGGAATGTTTATGTATAACATCATGTAATCTGCAAATAAAGATAGTTTTATTTCTTTCTTTCCAATCTGGATTTGAATCCAGGATATAAGTGTTAACTCATGTGTGTTACTCTGGCTCACCTCCCTGTAATTCAGAGACCTTAAGCCAGGGTCCATAGATGTCTAAAGGGTCCACTGATTTGTTCCAAGCAGCCCATACAAAATGTTGAACGTATGCTCACAAGTTTATTCCTAATCAGCAAAAGCTTTGTATACAAAATATGATATTAAGTTACATGAAATACTTCTTGGGCATTTTTTAGGTCATAATTTCTCAGCTTCCTTAATAGTCTAATGAAGCATTAATGAAGTTTGTAATGATGATCCATGCCTACATTCCTTGGATAATTTTTTTTTTGTCATAGTGGATTCTTTTCATATTCTGCTACATGCTTTGTTTATATTTTATTTGAGACTTGCATCCAAGTGTGATTTCTTCTCCTGGCTATCTTTGTTATATCTTGAGTTCTTTTTTAAAAGGATTCTATTTATTTATTCATGAGAGACAGAGAGAGAGAGGCAAAGGGAGAAGCAGGCTCCCCATGAGCAGGGAGCCCAACACAGGAATCAATCCCAGGATCCTGGGATGGTGACCTGAGCAAAGACATACACTTAACCATCTGAGCCATCCTGAGTCATTTTTACTACTTGACATTTTCTTAGAAAATTCTTCATTGCTTTAAGATCTTTAAGTATGTTAGTTTAACATTTTATACCATATTTTCCCACATTTAAAAAACTTATTTTTGGCCTACTTTGCATGATACCTATGGCATGTTTCCAATAGCTTTACTCCCCCCTTGTATGGTCATAGCAGTGTCCACTGTCACTCTGGGAGTCCTGGAGTTTTCCTGGACTAGGCACAGAGGACTGTGGCCTGAGTTGGGTTCTAAGCCTAAAGTCTGAGGACTGGGAGTGTCTGAGCCTCTTTCTGGTTATGTGATGCTGATCAGTCCCTGACCCTCACCCCTCCCCCGCCCCCGCCAGGGCTCTCTTTTCCCTTCTCACTTTGAGGGAGAAGGGCTGAATGAGCACCCAGATCACTCACTTCTCTATCTTGAGGCTTGTTGTCCATGCCAAGCCTGGAGAAGACAGAGCTCCTTTGAGCACAGGCTGCAAGCAGGTGTTGCTGGAGACCCCAGGCTACCCAGAGCTCTAGGAGGGAATGCTCTGAAGACACCCATTCTTCCTGGGGCTCCCACTCAGCTCCCATCACCGGTCAGGGATTCCCATTCTGGTGGGACGGATCTGTTCTTCCCAGCCAGCTACTGTGTGTGCTTTCTTCCCCTCACCCTCCATCAGCCCTGGTTCCTCCACAGCCTCTTTATGTGGGCTAACTGGAGCTACAGAAACAAGAACACTCATTGGTCCAGAGCCAAAGCAAACTCTAACTTGCTTGAGAACCTGGATTTCCCACTTAGAACTCCATCACCAGGGGGATCTATGCATGGAAATCTGCTCAAGAGGAATCCAAAAGTTCCTGGCCATAAGGGAATGAGTTTTACTGCCCTAGCAATCCTGACATTGAGTCAGTTTCTTAATTCTACAGGAGGAGAATGAGACCTCAACATTGAAATTGCTTCCTCTAGATCATTCAAGAGGCTGAGGCTATGCCAGGGCTAACAGCAGAGCCTGTGGCTCCCAGCATCATCTTGTCTCTTTACTAGTGTCTGGCCAAGAGAAACCGCCAGTGGTGGGCAAAAGTGGTTTGAGGTGGCAGATGGATGAACACATCATATTTCAATAGTTACGTTTTATTTCAATGTACACCGAAATATATTGGCAAATCAAATCCATGCTGTCACAGGTACAGCAGCTTAAAATGAGACTAAAAGATGGCTAAAAAATGGCTAAAAGGGGATATTAAAAGCTGACTAAACTAAAGTATTAAGAAATCAATCTACTAGAGACATGGAAAATGGCAAAAAGGGAGCATGGAACTAAGTGATCTTCAGGAAAATTCAGGCTCCATCAAGTGGTGGGTTTGAATTTATACATGTGCATCTAATGGATGTGAGTAAACCTCTCTGCAACAAGGAAAACCCACTGAAGTCAAGTACTGGCAGTGGGCAGGCACCAAGGCTGACTGCTTATCTTCCCAGTGCATTCACCCCTTCCTCAGACCCACCAGGGAGCACACACGTCTTACCTGGGGAAGGCAACAGGTGAACTTGGGAGGAAGCGATGCCCAGAACCCAGAGGCCCCACAGTGGTGGCTCTTCCTCTATGCAGTCCTCCAGCCCCAGCACCACCCAACCTTTACCACCTCACTCTCTGCCCTTTCCATGTGCTGCAGCTCATCACTGACCTCCTCTCTGGTGGGGAGAGTTGGAGTCACCATTCTGGGTGTGGTCTGCTTGCTGCTGAAGGGAATGCCTGGCTCCCAGATCTGGACATATGGTCAATGCTGGACAGCCAGCAGCCCCTTCATGCTGCTGATATTCCCCCAGCTTGACCCCAAGGACATCAGGCCTGACAACTTGGCATGAAGACATCTTGATACCACCTAAAAACAAAAATCACTTAAAATTTTCCCCCAAAATTCAAATAAGGTTTTTTTTTTTCCCTGCCTGCAAAAATCTATGAATTCAGTCCAACTTCAGCCAAAATCTCAACAGGGTATTGAAATTTGAGAAGCTGACATGAAAGTTCATCTGAAAGAGAAAATACTTACGAATACTTAAGGTTTTCAAAAACAAAACAAAAGACTTTGGCAATTAATGCAGACAATCCAGGAACAGATTTACGTTCATGTAGAAATTTCTTATGTGATAGAGGTGGCATTTCAAACCAGAGATGAAAGGGTGAAAGGTCAAGAAATACTTTGGGGGAAACTATCTTTTTTAACCAATAATGTTAGAGTCTTCTTCACACCATTAGCAAGCATAAATGTCAGGTGTATTTAAAGAGCTACGCATAAAAACTTTACAAAATGTTTAGAACCAAGTAGGAAACACTTTAAAAATCGTGTTGTGTGGAAGGCTTTGCTGAGCAAGAAATGAAACCCAGCAACAGAAAGTAAATGACTGGCAGATCTGAGTATGTGACAACTAAATGAATTATGCCTTAAACAAATTGAAAACTAAATGAAGACAAAATGATTTATGAAAGATGCAATGAGCACATGGCTGATACCTATATTACATAAATAAGAAAAACGTGGTTAGGAAATGGGTGAGGGTCAAACAGACAATTCACAAAAGGAAAAGGGAGAGGGGAATTCAGCCTTGCTCATAACCAAGGAAATGAATTTAAAATAAGACATTACTTACCATTTACTTGTTTCATTGTGGCCACATTCTACTCATGGTTCTACAGCCTCCTTTTTTAACATAACATAAGCATAAATTAATAAATACAGGTCAGTAGCATGTTAATACCTTCTTTCTGTGGATGCATAAGTTAGTTCATCTTTCCCTTTGTCATCAAAATTTTCTATTTCACTCTTTGTAGCTCTGCTGCTATGAGCTTCCCTACAACATATCCTCACACTAGACTCCCAGAGGGCAGATGGCTAGGGCAAAGGGAAAGCACATTTTTAAAAATTTATTTATTTTAATTTGTTTTTTATTATGTTCAATTAGCTGACATATAGCACATCATTAGTTTTTGATGTAATGTTCAGTGATTCATTAGTTGCATATAATACCCAATGCTTATCACAACATGTGCCCTCCTTAATACCTATTACTTGGTTACCCCATCACCCCACCCCATCCCTTCTGTAATCCTCAGTTTGTTTGAGAGTCCAGAGTCTCTCATGGTTACTCTCCCTCTCTGATTCTTTCCTATTCAGTTTTCCCGCCCTTCTCCTGTGGTCCTTCATGCTATTCCTTATGTTCCATATATGAGTGAGACCATATGATCATTGTCTTTCTATGTTTGACTCATTTCACTTAGCATAGTCCCCTCAAGTTCCAGCCATGTCGATGCAAATTGTGCGTATTCATCCTTTTTGGTGACTGAGTAATATTCCATTGTATATACCAATCACATCTTCTTCATCCATTCATCTGTTGAAGCACATCTCAGCTCCTTCACAGTTTGGTTATTTTGGACATTGCTGCTATGAACATTGGGGTGCATGTGCCCCTTCTTTTCACTACATCTGTATCTTTGGGGTCAATACCAGGTAGTGCATTTACTGGGTCATAAGGTAGCTCTATTTTTAACTTTTTGAGGAACCTCCATACTAGGGAAGGAAAGAAGCATTCATGTCCAAGAGACAGAGAGGACCCCTCCCAAGATCAATAAAAATAAAAGAACACCCTGGCATGTAATAGTGAAACTTGTGAATCTTAGCGCCAAGGAAGCTATCCTGAGAGCAGCTAAAGGGAAGAGATTTCTTACCTACGGAGGGAGGAACATCAGAATAACATCATACCTGCCCACAGAGACCTGGAAAGACAGAAAGGGGTGGCAAGATATATTCGGGATACTAAATGAGAAGAACATGAAGCTGAGATTATTTTATCCAGTAAGGCTGTCATTCAGAACAGACAGAGAGATAAAGAGCTTCCAGGACCAGCAGAAACTGAAAGAATTTGTGACCACCAAGCCAGCTCTGCAAGAAATATTAAGGGGAACTCTATAAACAAAGAAAGACCCCAAGAATAATACAGACCAGAAATTTACAGAGACAATCTATAGAAACAGGGACTTTACAGGCAATATGATGGCCCTAAATTCATATCTTCAGTAGTTACTCTTGACGTGAATGGCTTAAATGTTCCGTGAAATGGCACAGGGTTTCAGATTGGATTAAAAAAAAGCAGGACCCATCCATATGCGGCCTACAAGAGACTCATTTTGAAAGTAAAGACCCCTCCGGATTGAAACTGAGGGGATGGAGAGCCATTTACCATGCCAACAGGAAAGCACATTTTGATGCAGAAGGACACAGCTGGCCCCAAAGGCCTGCACGATTGGAACCCTCACCCCCAACCCACCCCACGCCCATCCTGGAGCTCAAGAAGCCTTGTTTCCACTTCCTGGCCCATCAGAGTCTTCTCATTCCTTCAGAATTATTTCCAGTTATTTGACAATATCATAATATACAAATGCCAAATCATTACGTGGTACACCTGAAACTAATATAATATTATATGTCATTTGAGGTATATGTTTTTGTTTTTGTTTTAAGATTTTATTTATTTATTTGACAGACAGAGATCACCAGTTGGCAGAGAGGCAGGCAGAGAGAGAGAGAGAGAGAGAGAGAGAAGCAGGCTCCCTGCTGAGCAGAGAGCCTGATGTGGGGCTCGATCCCAGGACCCTGAGATCACGACCTGAGCTGAAGGCAGAGGCTTTAACCCACTGAGCCACCCAGGCGCCCTGAGGTATATGTTTAATCAAGGTATATACCTTGATTTAAAAAATTCTTTTTTTAAATTACAAATTAAACATCTTTTAAAAATTATTTCTAATCTGTATATATACTGTTCCCGTTTATCTATTAGGGTGCTGCTTTTTTTGGGCTTATGTTTTACTGACTTTCAAGAATTCTTTTTATGGTTTATCATTTGCCATTTTCTGTGGTTGAATCTATCAAACTTCTTCTGCTTTATGTGTTCTAGCATTGTTGCCAGGCTGGAATGTCATGGAAACATCCACCTAACCTGTATCTTTGTGTCTCACAAACCACAGTACTTTCCACTTTGGAGAAGGAATCACTAAGCTCATTCAAAACAGCCTTTACTGTCCACTTCCCAGAGCAGGTCCTGGAAGGGGCACAGGGGTGCTAGAAGGGCTATCAATGTCTCTTTCCCATAACACTTAGTAATTCAAAAATATATAATTTTTACATTTTAATATAGCCATTTGAGGAAACTGCTTCAACATTGTTATATAAAATTGGCCTTCTCTAAACCTACAATTCTCCCATTCTGTACTAGTACAATTTTTTTTTTAAACCAAGAAGAAAACTTTCCTCTTATTCTTCTCCATTTCATATTGTTAGGGGCCACTGACTTCAGAGAGGATGACAGAGTGCTATGTCTGGAACATTCTCCCCACACCCAAAAACTCTCATCCATAGCTAACTTCATTTCAAAAGTTCTAGGTAAATGGAAAGAGGTGTTGCTTCTGGGCCTTGGCCAAGCTTTCCCAGAGGAAAGGAGCAGCGTCTTCAGGCACTTCAGTGGCTCTCCTGTTAGGAGCACAAAGAGATTTTGCAAGATGGCTTACTGTTGACAAAATAAAAGTATGTTGAAACAAGACCAGGCATGGTTTCTAAAATGAGGGCAAAAATGTGAAACATGCAAAAGATCCATGTAAATCATGCCTGGAAGCTGCAAACATTGAACCGACACTAACAAAGAGAGGGTCAGCTAAAAGGAAGAGGTGTTTGAGAAACATCTGGAACAAAGTAGAGACATTAAACGTGAGGAGGAAGGAGAGGAACCCACACAGAATGAATAACAAGGCTAGAACAGAAGGAAGTTTGCAAGCATCAAACAGACCTGAATTAGGTCTTATTCCTATGGGAATTCCTATGTTATTATTATTTATTATTAATTATATTTTTATTATTTATTATATATATTATATATTATTTCTATTATTTATTATATATAAATATTTATTATATTTATATATAATAAATAAAAATATTTATTATATTTATATATATAAATGTTTTATTTATTTATTGTATTATTTATTATTATATTATATTACATTAAATTATATTACATTACATTACATTATTATTTAGAACCTATTAGGTCCTAAATTCCCATGAATTTAAGATAAAGATTGTCAAGTCACAGACTAGTAATAAGTGAACTACAAATGCAGTTCCCGCATGTTGCTCAATTAAAGCAGAGATAATACCCAAAGGAGGGAGAGAAGACTGCCTGAGACTCTCTCTACAGGCTCTCTCTCTTGACTCCAGAGGTTCTGCTGAGCCCCGTGTCTGTCTCCTGTCTCGTGGCTTGCAGTTGTTTCCCAAGGGCAATGTTTGCCCCTAGGACTTCTCAGGAGAAGGTAGGAATGAACTGGGGCCTGGATCTCTGACTCCTGGCAGCACCAAGAAATGAGGTTTCAAACCCCACAGCTGGCTGGGCAGCTGAGTGTCTGGAGTTACCCCTCCCCTACTCCTTCTGAGGCTTGGCTTCTTCTTCAGTCCTTGAGTCTCCCACTAGGCACTCAACAAACCCCCACTTCCCTCAGCTTTCTGGGGAGAAAACTGGGCCTTCCCTCATTGATTCCCTGCACACTAAAATGCTCATGGAAGTGGCCAGGAAAGTATAAATTCAGAGAAGCATCCAGCCCTGTCCCTGGGCAAGCCCCTGCCCTCTGCCCACTGGTCTCTTTTGTACCAGCCATTTGGTCAGTTCCCCCTTTCTCAGATTTCCCAAGACCATGGCCAAGCCAGGTCCAAAGTCAATTAATGGTTCACCATGCCCAGCTCCTGGGAATGCTGGCCTGGGGTCTCTGATCCCACACTGAGCTGCTCATTAGCAGCTGGGAAGAGTTCCGCTGCTGCTGAAGGATTGCGGGCTCCCAGGGGACTTCTTGTAAGGTGCATGAGGGTGACCCCTATAGGTTAGCTACTGGGTCAAGGCATTCCTACTAAATCTTTCCACTCCAGAAAACGCCTGGGTTTTTGCCTGCCCTGCCAGACTCCTGCTCTGCTCCCACAGAAGGGCTACAGTTAACGAAAAGAAGCAGCTAATGGACTAGTTAACTCAGCAGGTGTGTATTGGACACCTATTGTGTGCCAAGCCCATCCTAGTCTCCTGCCCACATGGAGCAAATGTTTCAGAAGAGCAAGACCAAGAGTGGACAGTGATTCCTTTGACCTGGCAATGGGGGAGCCACCTCTGACAGGTGCCACTACAGTTTATCCCTAAATGACAGACCAACCAGACTGAGTGCAGAGGACCCAGGGCTCAGCCAAGGGGTGTGAAGATACCCAGGGGTGGTGATGCAGATAGTGGGGAGGAGTACAAGGGGTTGATTTGGCAGGACCTTGTAGACTCTGTGGAGGAGGGGGGCATGCAGGTGTTGGAAGGTTCTAAGTGAGGAGTGGGCTAATCTGCTGGATGGTTTGATAGGTTCGATTATGTGCTGGGTGGAGAATGGACAATGTAGGGGGTACAGAGGTAGATGTGGGGAGAGGTTGAAAAAGGATAGATTTTGGAGGCAGAACCGAAAGGGCAGAGTAAAGCAAATAGGGATCCAAAAACAGCTTTTCAGTTTGGGTCCATTTTCTGAATGGGAAGACCAGAAGAGCAATAGGCTTGGGGGTGGAGGGAGATTTGGAGATCTATTTGGCCAGTGATGGACTGAATTGTGTCCCCGCAAAGTTCACATGTTGAAACATGTTGAAACATGTTAAGCCCCAGTGGGAGGGTGTTTAGAGATGGGGCCTTTGGGAGGTAATCAGGGTTAGATGAGGTCATGAGTGTGAGGCCTCATGATGGGATTAGTGTCTGACAAGAAGGGACTGGAGTGCTCTCCACCCCCCACCCCGATGAGGACACATGGAGAAGGTGGCTGTCTGCAAAGAAGGATGAGGGGCCTCACCAGTAGCCAAATCTGTTAGTACTTCATCTTGGACTTCCAGCCTCCAGAACTGTGAGGAATCTATGTCTGTGGCTGAAGTCCCCAGCTTGGGGTGACTTGTTAGAGCAGCCCGAACACACTAAGGCCGTGGGGTTACATTTGAAATGCTTCCTCAGCCTAGATGTGTCTGTATGAGTACGACCTCACTGTCCCTTGTGTGAGCCCCACCCCTGGAGACCACAGAGCCTGGGCATCCCAGGAGAGGCTTGATTTTATGTGTGCCATTGGCTGTCAGAATTGAAATGTCAACCTTGGTTCAGAACCGTGGTCACCCACAGGGCCCATACACACCCTTCCATGCCCCCCAGAAGATGACCGAGAGAGTGTACCTCAGGACCACAGGCTGTGTTAACCTCCATGCTTGTCCCCGCAACACAAAGGCCCAGCACAGTCTGTGTGGGCACTGGGGAGACCCAAGCAAAGACCACTGAGCCCATTTGGTGATTCACCCCCACCTCCACTGCCTGTTGCATTGGGAGATAATTCTAGACTTGTAGAAAAGTTGTAAAACCAATGCAGATAGTGCCTGTGTATCCTGTAGACCCTTCACCCAGCCTCCCCTCGTATTACCATCTCCCACCATCAGAGCACGTTTACCCAGAGGAGTGCTCACCGCCACAGTCCCCGGGAGCGGACTACAGACTCTACCTGGGTTTGACTGGCACCCCACTGCCGATCCTGTCGGGGTCCCAGGCTGCACTTGGTTGTCACAACTCCTTAGTCTCCTGCAGTCCGGGTCAGTTCCTCAGCCTTCCTCGCACTTCATGATGCATTTGGAGAGTGCTGGTCCTTTACTCTGGAATGTCCCTCTTTTTGGGTCTGTCTGATGGTCCCATGATTGGACTGAGCTAATGCATTTTCAGCAATTCTGTGTCAAGAGCCAAGAAGTGAGGTGTCCCTCAGGTGTATCCTATCTGAGGGTGCTTCAGGTCACTGTCTTCCAACTGTGACATTAAGCACTTGATCACGTGACTACAGGGGCCAGCCCAGTTGCTCCACTGTAAACTTACTATTGTCCTCTTTGTACTTACTAAATATTAGGGGCAATTCCCTGAGTCTGCCTCAGCTTTCACCCACTAATGTTAATGTCCACCAGCGGGTCCTGCCTGCAGCAATTATTACTGAGGTATTCTGTGGTGATCTTCCTTTCCTCTCAGTTCTTCTACATTTATTAATGGGAATTTTTCTCTAAGGAAGAAGTTGATGCACCTTAAACATCAATAATTAAGCCAGACTCCTGGCAATAGAGCCAGGGACAGGAGGAAGAGCAAAGCTTGCAAGGACAAAGGGTAGCCCGAGTCACTTTTTAACCGAGCACCTCTCCCTGCTCACTATGGGACCCTTTGCTGCTTTTGCCCATCCCCAACCGCCTTCCTGGTCTTGGCTGATCTCTGCTGCTGAGTTGTCAGCAGTCCTTGCTTGGACCTTGCCTGTGCTTCAGTGGGGCATCTCCACAGAGTGGGACCTGCTTCCCGCTTTCCTCCATGTGGAAACCTCCCACTCATAGCCTTTTTCTCTTACAGCCAAGAATTTTGTCAGTGACTCTATTCCATGCAAACACCCAACAGACATGCACACACATGTACACACACATGCACGCATGCACACACGCATGTGCATACAACGTGACACTTGCATCCATGGCATGTGCACACATGTGCATGAGCTCACACACGCATTCATGCATATGCATATAATGTGGCTGTGACACAGTGCAAGCATGTGATGCACGCTCACACGCATGATGCATGTGTGCACATGTGTGTGCATGCATATCTGTGCATCTGCACATAAACATCCCCGTGCGTGAAATGTGCACACACACATACATGTATGTTCTGACTACACATGTCAGATCATTGTTTTTAAAAATCAGTCAAACAAGATAATAACAATAGCTTAGGGTTTTGAATAGCCCAGTAAGCCCAGCCCTTACTCAAATCCAGTTTGAAGGACCTCTACTGCTAGTACCCCCCTTTAAAAGTGAAGGGCTGCAACAAGGGCAGCCCAAGGTCATACACCCACTGAGCAGCAACAATAGGCACCCAGTCTGGGCCTTTGGACTCAAGGCCTGTTCTTCAACCCCATCCCTGTGTGCTGATTCACCCCAAACTTGTCCATATCTGCATTTCCAATGCCCATGGCCAGATCAGTACCTGCTTCCTTCCCCAACCCCAATACTTTGCTTCCACCTAGAAAGGTGGTCAGCTTCATGCCTTTACCCACGATAACTGAGGCTGCCGGTTCACACATCGTCCCCCAAGGGGCATTCACATCTCATGCTGGTCAGCCTGATAGGACTTGAAAAATCACAGTGTTGTTTTAATATGTGTTAAACTTGTATAAATTTGCACTTAATTTGCATTGAATATCAGAGTCTTACATTTCTCAGCATTTGAGACAGCAGCTCTTTTTCTTAAAAGATTAATTTATTCGTTTTAGAGAGAGAGAGAATGCACGCAAGCAGGGAGAGGAGCAAAGGGAGAGGGAGAAGCAGAGAACAGACTCCCTGCTGAGTGTGGAACACCATGTAGGGCTCGATCTCAGGACCCTGAGATCATGACCTGAGCTGAAATCAAGAGTCAGACACTCAACCGACTGAGCCCCCAAGTGCCCCACGAGAGACAGCTGCTCTTGTCTTTGCATGAAGGCCTCGCTGACCCACGGCTGATACTCTGATTCTGCCAGTCCTCAGGGTGAGCTTGGGGGCTGACTCCACACTGCATTCCTTATCTCCACATGTAGAAAACACAGTACCTAGCTCAAAACCTTGTTCTTAAAACACAAATTAATCCATTAAGGAGGCTGGCATCTTCAAATAGTGAAAATTGGCTCCTGGTATTACCCTTTATTTTCAGGGGGTGTTCATCTTTTCTCTTACTGGCTTATAAAAACGCTTCATGTTCTTGGGGATTACATTTGTGATACAAATATTTAGTTCTGGTTGTTTGTTTATTCACTTCTTTGCAGTGTTTAATCCTAAACTTCATCTGAAGCTTTCTTAGTCAAATGTAGTGATGTTTTCTTTTACAGTTTCTCACTATAGTGTTATGCTTATAAAGGCCTGTCCTGTTTTATCTTTATTAAATATCACCTAAACTTTTCCCCCTAGTATGGTATTTTAATGGCCTTATTTATTTTTACACTTAAATAATGTACCTAGAATTCACTTTGATCTAAGGTATCCAACTCTAATTCTCTTGCAAGTGATAAGCCTGATGACCTAACAGCACTTTAATTAATTTAGTCTTACCCCCCAACATTTTAAAGATTACTTTCCATCATGTGATGTATCCCAGACATCTGAATCCTTTCATGGGTTTGCAATCCTTTTGCTCTTCTACTAGAGATGCAGGGTGGCTTTATATTGTGACTTCTGGCTGGGTGAGTCCCACGTCACTATTGGGGGACCATCCGTGGGGTGGTGAGGCAGCAGGTGGCACTCACACCCAGAGTTCAGTCTGGGGGCCTTGCTGGGAGGGCTCTCTGTGCGGAGCCGATGCCTGTCACCTCCGCGGACTCAGCAAGCATTCCACACCACTTTTCCGATGTGCAAGGTCGGCAAGAACTCCCGCTTTCATTTCCTGGGGGGGGGGGGCATTGAGAGGATCAAGCAGGATGAGCCAATTCTAGTCATTGCCCGCAAGGATTCCAGGGGCTGCATTTGGAATGTGTTAGACTGAATTGTATCCCCCGGAAGTCTCATGTTGGAGCGTTAACCCCCCAGGGCCTCAGAATATGACTGTGTTTGGAGATAGGGTATCTCGAGGGGTGGTTAAGTTAAAATAGGGCCAGAGGGGCCACCTCTCTCCAATCTTACTGATGTCCTTAGAAGGAGAGGACACAGAGGGACAACTAAGTGAGGACACAAGGAAAAGACGGCCATCTGCATGCCAAGGACAGGGACCCTGGAAGGAACCTTGATCATGGACTTGCAGCCTCCAGAACTGTGAGAAAATAAATTTGTGTTGTCTCAACAGCACCGTGTGTGGAACTTTGTTATGGCAGACAAATAGTGGGCATGAGTTGGGGGTTCCTGGTTCTGGTGACCTGCCAGGGTAGCACAAGGTCTCACAAGCTGGCTACCCTGCAGGGAGGCACCAGGAGCCTGATGATGAGCTAGACATCTTTTGATGTCTGTCAGACATAAAACCTCTGGGGAGCCAAGGACCCAGGCCACAATGCGTTAGGATGTTCTCCCCTCTAGCCAGGGAGATATTAGAGCAGGGTGGCCCCACTTTCAGAAGCAACAAGCTGTGGTGGACAGAAAAAAAAATGAGTTCATTTGGCACCGAGGCCCCCTATTTCCTGGCCTCTGCCCTTTGCTTGCTTGCAGTTCTCTGACAGCTAAACCTGACCACAGCAAAGCTCTGGCCAGCCCCTCACCAGGACTGGCCTCTGCCCTACACACCTCACCATCCCACAGCAGGGACAAGCCCATCTCCTTGGCTGGTGACTCCAAGCGGCACACCCAGAGCTTCCAGTATTTCCCACCAATCACATGGCCATGGGACAGCTGTCCTAACATTGCTCCACTGCACAAAACTCAGTAATAAGAAACCAAATAGCTCCCAAAAAATGAGCAAATATTTGAACAGACATTTCACCAAAGAAGCTACAAAGATGGCAAGTGAGTACATGAAAATGCTTAGAATCAGATAGCTCTGGTTCTCAGAGTTGTTTTGACTATTCTAGTTCTGCATTTCCCTATGAATGTTAGGACTGAGCAGTCAGATTTCTACGAAAAAGCCCACTAGGAATCTGACTGAGATTGCACCTAATATACATCAATTTGGGCATGATTGATATCACAATGATGTTTCATCTTCCAACCAATGAACAAAGAATGTCTCTCTATTTATTTAGGTCTCCTTTGATTTCTCCAAAAATGTTTTGTAGTTTTCAGCCTATAGGTCTCATAGATTTATCCCTAGGTTGTGGATTTTTTTCATTCTACTATAAATGATGTTGATTTTTTAATTTTTTAATTTCTTTTTTTAAAAGATTTTATTTATTTATTTTGACAAAGAGAGACACAGTGAGAGAGGGAACACAGCAGGGGGAGTGGGAGAGGAAGAAGCAGCAGGCTTCCTGCTGAGCAGGGAGCCCAATGCAGGGTTTGATCCCAGGACCCTGGGATCACAACCTGAGTCAAAGGCACATGCCTAAAAACTGAGCCACCCAGGCGCCCCTATTAATTTCAATTTCTGACCGTTACCAGTATAGAAAAATTGATTTTTGCATAAGATCTTGTATCCTACAATTTTGCTAAACTCGCTTATTACTTCTAGTAGATTCCATCAGATTTTCTACATAGGCAATCATGTTGTCTGCAAGTAAACATTGTTCATTTATTCTTTTCCAATCTCGATGTATTTTGTTTCTTATTCTTCCTTTATTGAGCTGAATAGAACCTCTGGCACAATGTGGAATAGATGTGATGAGCAGGCTTGCTGGCTTGTTGCTGATCTTAAGGAGAGAGCAGTCAGTCTTTTACCATTACATATGATGTTAGCTCTAGGCTTTTTCACAGATACACTTTGTCCAGTTGAGGAACTTCCCTGTTTCCTGGTTTTCTAAGATGTTTTTCAATCAGAATGTATGTATTTCTCCAAATGGTTTTCCTGATTCTATTAAGATGACAGTATATTTTTTAAATTTAATTTATTAATGCAATGAATTGCATTGATTGATGTTTTTCAAATGTTAAATTAACCTAGCTTCCTGAGATAAAACCCTCTTGTTTGTGATGGCTTTTTATATGCCAACTTGGCTAGGGTAAACTATATTTCCTAGAATTCTCTTCCTAGTATGTTTTCAGTTAGGGTCGGCTGGAAGAGATATTCCCTGGCAAGGACAGTTGGGATGATAGCCATTTTTTTTTTAAGATTTCATTTATTTATTTGACAGAGAGAAAGAGAAAAGGAGCACAAGCAGGGGGAACAGCAGAGGGGAGGGAGAAGAAGACTCCCCACTGAGCAGGGAGCCCAATGAGGGACTCAATCTCAGGACTCCGGGATTATGACTCAGCTTAACCAACTGAGCCACCCAGACACCCTGATAGTGGTCATTTTGTATCACACACACACTTCTCGACTATCCACTCAAACACCAATTTAGGTGAAAATGTAAGTGAATTTTTAGAAATGAGGTCATATGTATGTACGGTTCTGTTGGGTTCACTGATGTCCTTGTATCCTATAAATATTCTTGAACTTTGTTCTGGTGCCCAGTCAAGTTATTGGAAACAGTGTGATCATATCAAGTATTGCCTTTCAGATTCATTACGTGGAACCGGAACAACATTTATCCTAATGAAGCAAGACCATTCTGAGCATGGCATCTAATGCTCCACAAATTCTCGGTTTTCTGGTCTGGCTGATGAGGACAGCTATGAATCCCAGAACTTTATGAGCACCCAGACACTGTTCCTTTAATTTTTTCTAATGGTCCTTCCCTCAGTCTTACCTGTTTCCTCACCTGCACACACTGACCCCTTCCACTGCTGAGTACTCTGGAGACCTCTTCTGCATGCAAATCCTCTTCCGTGTGGCTCTCTGAGTTCCCCTCCTCGCATCTCCACATGAGAACATTCTCAAGGCAGGAAGCTGGGCTTGAAAACATTTGCTTTCCCATCTTTCAGGGTCATTGTCCTTCACAACTTGATATCCAAATATCCAATGCCTTTGTTTCTTTCTTTTCTTTCTTTCTTTTTTTTTAGATTTTATTTATTTATTTGAAAGAGAGAGAGAGAGAGCATGAGAGGGAGAGAGTCAAAAGGAGAAGCAGATTCCCTGCTCAGCAGGCAGCCCAATGCAGGGACTCAATCCTGGACTCCAAGATCATGACCTGAGCCAAAGGCAGTCACTTAACCCACTGAGCCACCCAGGTACCTACCACCTTTGTTTCTTATCTTTTGTCTAGGTTGGCAATTGTTTCATGCAGTAGGCTAAATTAGGTCCTGTTTTTCTATTTGGTTGGAAATGGAAGCCTGAGAAATGCTTTTGAAGTTGCTGCCCTTCCACTCATTGAACGTGAGCTTGGAATACTGTTGGCTGTAAGAAACTGAAAATATGACTCTATGTAAATCATTTACTGTTTGCCCATGTAGTAAATGGCTAGTCATTCCCCAATACCCTGTTCTCCCCTCTCCTCTCCATATAGAACTCTCGAACGTTACTTGGGCACATGGCCACCCAGGGCCCAAGTAGGATTTATATTTCTCAATCATCCAGGTACTAGATGTGGTCATGTAATGAAGTTCTAGCAAATTTACTGTAAATGAAAGTTTACAAAATGCTGCCAGTGATGTATTCTTACTTTAATAAATATATATTTTTGTCTTAATAGAAATAAAGTTTAATTTTATTTAACATGATTAATTTGAGCTTTCTGTCATTCACATCTGAAACTAATTCTAACAAATAGCAAAAAACAAGAATTATAGAGGCAGATGAATCTCAGAGTTAGTCCATGATCCAGAACCCAGCATTTCCCATAATTATGCTCTACCCTCTTCAGCATATTACCTTTTTCTTCTCATGCTCGGAGCTTCAGGGTTGCAAGATGGCTGCCACAGATCCAGGCATCACATTCATGTACAAGCAAAAAGGGGTGGGGGTGGGGAAGAACAGATCCCACCATTCACCATTTTCATCTGTCATCTGTCTCTTTTGTCAAGAAAGAAAAAAACCTCCCCAAAGTCCCTTCCACACTTCATTACTCAGGACTTGGCTACATGGCCGCTCCTACTGCAAGGGAGGCACGGAAAGTTACTGTCTGCTTTTCTAGCCTCTGTTGTGGGAGGCAAGGGAGGGAGAAAAGTGTTTGGGTGTGACAGTTGGGTTGGGGCACCCACCATTATCTGCCCCACACGACAGGGATTACAGCCATCCTAAAAACATAAGGTTTTGCAAAGCCCAGACATCTGAATATACTTTTTTTGTGGGGAGGGGAGAGGAGAAGAGAAAAGAAGGAGAATGTGTTTCTCAGACTATCTTTGGGATTCTCAAACTTTGATGTGCAAGGGATTTATTGGTCAGAGGTGTATGGAGAAATCAAGGCATATTTTATGCAGTATATTTCATGACTGGCTGGAGAGATTTTCACAGAAAAATCTGACTCTGTCTGCTTTTACTTCCAACTTGGATGCTAACCGCTGTGTAAGATCCAGCCCTGCTTGTCCTTTTTCATTAAACTCTCAGGCCCGTAGGGTTTGAGGGATTCAGCTCTAGAAGCTTTCTTCTTATCTTTGTACTTTGGAAGTTAAGAGGCCTGGAATGCTGGTTATTTGGGGCATCAAAGCCTCAGAGATGTTCTCTCTGCCTTCCCTACTCAGGGACTAACCACAGTTCTGGAACCCTCACTCTCTTAGAGGCCTCTTGGGCATATGGGTAGAAGTCTTGGTGAATGTTGCTTAGAAGTCACGCTAGGGAAAAAACACACTGTGGCAGCTCTCTCCCACCCCCCAAATACTCTGTGAAAATAAATGTGTAACCCAGATGTTGACTGGCTGAATCTCACTCCATCCCCTGCCGAAGTCCAAAGGCCTCCATGAGCAACCCTGGGTTTGCGGTCTCTTGGCAACCTTGGATTCTGGCACTAAATGGCCATTTTCTTTAACATGGATGCACACACACAAACACACGCACAGAGACATGTGCATCCAGACACATACAGGTGCACACAGCACACGCACACACACACACACACACACCTTCTCTGTGCCGAAACTTCAAGACTGTGTTATGAACTAATGCTTGTGTCCCCACCCCAAATTCATATGTTGAAGTCTAATCCCCAGTATGATGGTATTTGGAGGTAGAATCTTCAGGGGGCAATGAGGTCAGCAGGGAAAAGCCCCCATGCAGGGGATTAGTGCCCTTATCAGAAGAGGTCAGGTTAGGTCTGTCTGCTCAGCCACATGGAGGACCCGGCAAGAAGGGCCTCTGCCAGCCAGGAAGGGGGCTCTTCCCGGAACCGGACCGCGCTGGCACCCCGACCTCAGACTTCCAGCCTCCAGACCTGTGAGAAATAAGCCTGCTGTCAATCACCGCACAGGAGTCTGCAGTCCTCTGTGACGGCAGCCCAGGCTGACCAAGTCAGGGATTGAGAGGGGGAGGACAGGGTGTTCGTGCTGCAGAAAGTCAACAGCCACATGCTTAAACAAATGCCCTTCCTCTGCCTCCACCTTGCTTTCTCACCAGCGCTTTGCCCCCTGAGCCCAACCCCACACAAACCCCTCCAAGCGGTGCCAAACCCAAGGCAAGCCCTGGTGGCTGCCCACCCAGGCTTTAGGTCCTGGCGGGACACCGACTGAGGGCCCAGTGCGTGCACTCCCCTCCCTCAAGAACTGGAGCACAGGCTTCTCCACTCCCCACTCTCCACCATGGGACCGTCCTTTCCTCCCAGCCTCTAGCCATGGGACCTGGACATGGACCGCTGTCTGGCAGGGCCCCCAGAGACTCTCCTCAGGATGCCGGCCAGGGATCCATGGAGAAGCCAGCCATCGGGAGGGGATGCAGACTGTGGAATGGGATGTGTGGCTGCCACTTTGAAGAAGTGAGAGAAATAAGCACAATGGTGGACAGAGGCGAGCATCTAGGATGGGTGAAAGGGCCACCCTGGGGCCAGCCTGGTCACTGGCGTGTCCTCTCATTGCCTCGCCTCAGAACAGGGCCACACGTGTGGCAGCGCGGCCAGAAGACTCAGCCGCAGGTGGGTCTGGCTTGTTTTCAAGAAACAAAACCAGTCAAAGGTCAGAACGTCTTGCATAAAAGTCAGGATCTTTAGCTTGTCTTTAAAAATCTGCAGCTTGGGCAACACCGGACCTTGGTTTTCCCGGGGCAGCAAACAGCTGAAACTGAGGAGGAACTGTCTCCCTAGCCCGGCCTCCCTCTCCAGCTGGCCGGCGGCCTCATGATGAGCTCTTCCTTCTGCTCACTTCCCCAGAGGGGCCACCATCAGTCGTCAGTGAGAACCCCACTAGTAGCCTTGACAAGACTCCTAGCCTGCCTCCTTCCCACGTCTTCCCAGGCCTCAGCACCAGGTCTGCAGCCCTGGCCAGAAGACATGGCAAGTCTGGGCGGAAGGTGCCAGCAGCAGAGAGAGGGCCACAGACTGGTCAGCTACCAGTGGACAGAAAGCCAGCCTACCAGCCCCCAAGCTGAGGACCCTAGCATGAGCGGGGAAGAGCCATGGGCTGGCTGGGATGGGCCCTTCCTGCCTGGCCTTCTGCTCTAAGACATACTATTGATCTCCCCAGAAGCAGACTCAGGTAGACATCCATTCATGGAAGACAGGAAGGAAGCAAATGGCTACCATAACAAATACCATCAGTTGGGCCACTTAAACAACAGACACTTACTTCTCACAGTTCTGGAGCTTAAGAGTCCAAGATCAAGGTGCCAGCTGATCTGGTTCCTGTTTGCAAGCAGATGCCTTCTGCAGAGTCCCCATGTGGTGGATCATCTCATGTCTCCTTGTATAAGGGCACTCATCCCATTCATGAGGCTCTACCCACATGACCGGTCACCACCAAAGGCTGCACCTCCTCCACAATCACACTGAGGGGATAAGGGCTTCAACATAGGAATTTTAGAAGAATACAAACATGCAAGTCCATTGCACAAACATTGATGGAGGGAGAGAGGGGCTACAGTGCCGGCTTGACACAGGCCTCAGCCATCCTCTGGGGGAGCTCTGGAGCTGACAGCCTGCAGAGTTGTCCCAAGTTGAGAAGACAGGCCAGGCCTTATTCCTGGCACCAGTCTGTTTCTGGAAGGAGCCATGAATGAGCCGTTTCTGTTCAGGTGAGGAAATCCCCCAAAGGCTGATCAGTGCCTGGTCAGCAGCCAGAAAACAAGTCCCTTGTTCCTGAAGGGAGATCTGAGAGGTCCATCCCAATATCCACCACAATGAGACCCTGAAATAAAACCTGGGGGGTGTGCCTCAGGGACAGACCCATGGAGGGTCAGAGCTCAGAGGTCCCTGCCCTTGCCCAGGGTTTTCTCTGTCCTGTAAGTCCTGACTTAGCACCTCTGGCCTCAGAACTCATCCCCGAGTACCCCAGGGCAAAGGCTTCCCTGCAATAGAGGAGGAACCTCTCCTTATGAGTGCAGTAATCCTAAGTGGAGAGCAGACCTTCTCCTCAACATCAAGGAAGCTCCTGCACCATTTCCCAGAGGAGATGACTCTGCCCTGGGTTTCCCGGAGTACATGATGATGACCCACTGAGAAATGTGGGGAAACTGTAAAGAGGTGTGCGAACTTCACGGCAGGTCGGCTCACTGAGGAGGGTAGGACTCAAGCAGGGCCGGCAAGAAAGGGGGTGTTGAAATGCAGAGAGAAGTGACAGCCGAACCAGGGAGACAGGGGTCGGAGTGCGGGAGATGCTTAGACACGTGGGGGTGTGGGGAATGAGGGAAGCTCAGCGACAGGGTGGACGCTGCCATTGACTCGCCCATCAAATACTGCCTGAGGACACAGTAATATCAGGAATTCATGAAGTAAGCAAATAACCTGTAAAAAAGAATATACATGAAAGAGCATCCCTGAAGGGACTGGCGGAAATGGTGCTGGCCTAAGTAAGTCTGGTAATGAGGGGAGTCTCTGAGAACAGCATCGGGAGAGCACATAAGCGCCCAGTCCAGCTGGCAAAGTGGTTTCCCGTGGGCGAGCAATTCTAATGCCTCCCTCATGTATCCCGGAATTGGGCAATCGACTAAGGAACTGAACAGCGGGTGGCAGGGCCAGGTTTCTCCCTGCTGGGCAGGAGATTGCAGACATACCAGGGCAGAGGACTGGGCTGGAATGATCCATGCACAAGAGACAGGAGTCAGAGACACGAATGTGAGCTCATGTTTAGCTTAAGACAGGTACTAATGGCCACGTGTGGAAATATTTATGGATATGGGTATATGCACACAGACACTTCTTTGCCCTGCGAGTTGGCAGGGCCTAGAAGAAATGGCAGCACCCAGATGCTGGTTTCTGATACCATTCTCCAGCAGAAGGAGCAAGGCTCCCTGGGGAAATGGCTGATTCCAAGGCTGGGGCAGGAAATCTGCAGGATGACCATGCAGCATCTCGGAGCCCTGAAAGTAAGGAAGTGTTCAAAACACAAAACCACAATAATGAGAGCCGCGGGAGCCAACTGAAGGAGCTTCCCGCGGGCCAAAGCCAGAACAACTGGAGCAGGAAACCACATTATGTAGTATATTATAACCCAAAATATGTAACACACAGGCATGAGTCCCAGGGACTCATGTCCCAGACAATCTTCTTGCCCCGTGTCTGGCCTGCAGGCTCTCACCCCGGCTGCAAACTCAGGAGCTGTTTCACACTGGTTCTGGAACAAGTGTAACAATGTCGGGTGGCTCGGGAGGCCCGGTCCCTGTCCCTGCTGAGCTCCAGGAGTCTTCGACGATAGTGTAGGGGTCAGCTCAGGTTCCAGAACGAAGTCCCATAGATCGGGGGGCTGAGACTACAGATAGTTCCTCTCTCATAGTTCTGGAGGGATTCAAAGACGAAGGTATATGTGCAGGGTTGGTTTCTTCTGGGCCTCTATCCTTGGATGGCTGTCCTCCCCATGTGTCCTCACATGGTCACCGCTCTTTGAGTGTCTGTGTACTAATCTACTCTTCTTATAAGGACACTAGTCCTATTGGATAGCTCCCCACCCTGCCCCCCAACTCCGCAATAACTTCATCTTAACTCCGTTACCTCTCTAAAGACCCTATCTCTAAATATGGTTATATCTAAGGTATGGGGTGTTAGGACTTCCACATACAAATGGAGGGAAAGGCACAGCCCAGGAGCTTCCACACACCCAGAAACCCATCTGTGGGTAAGGCTGATCTGCCACACCTCCTCAGGGTCCCCTGTCCCCTGCCACCTTTGCCCACCACAGGAGGCTGGTTTCTGCCGATGCATCCACAGCAAGGTACCAGAGCAGCCCTGGGTCTAGGCTGAGGCAGGGAATGGTCTCCCCCAGGCCGTGTGCCACACCCCACATCATGGGCCCCCCCTGCAGCTTGCCGCCCACATCTGCAAGTTCCCCTGCTGTGCATATCCATCACTTCTGGTCATCATACTGCCCCCACCTACCAGAAATGGGCTCTTCCCCCACACTCCAGAAGCTTGAGCCCAGTCCAAAGAGTCTTTGGGGGAAGAGAATTCCTGGCATATTCTTTCCTCTTCCTCTTTCTTCCCAAGTCAAGCTCCCAGTCTTCCCCCAGGTGGAAGCCCAAGCTCCACTGTCTATAAGCAGGTTAACATCAGACCCTGGGAAGGGGCTGATGACGTTTACATTTGGGTCCGGGCTCAGCCAGTCCAAGGCGCCCAAGTGTGTCTTCCACCATGTAAAATCTGGGCCTCCCTCCAGAGACCTCTATCCTGTCTTCTCAACACAATTCAGAGGTCAGGAAAGAGCTTTGGCCTTGAGCTGGGACAGAAGCCCTCTCCTGCCCTAAGTCATGTACCTGGACAGCACGTACTTCTCACCCTTCCTCTGGAACCACAACTTATTCGCTGGCTCCCCAGTAGAGGGAAAGAACCCTCTATACCCTGGTGCCTTTCTCCTCCAGGGCTCCAACCTTAATTTCCTCGACCTTCACTAACCTCTGCATAGGTCAGTCAAGTCCAAGGGCAATGGAAAAAGGTAAGAATGTACTAGAAAGCAGAGTCCCTCCTGTCCCCACCAGCCTGAGCCCAGTATTTGTGGCCCCCCCCCACCCTGTTTACTACTAAGAAGTCAGGAGTTTGCCAGGAAGGTGGCCCAACCCCCAACCCCAGCCCCTTGCTTATTGGCTGGCTTGAAAGCAGGGCAGCAGCAGGTCCAACCAGCTCTATATCAACCACAGATATTTGGGTTGGCCACTTGCTCAGATCCATTCATACCCTCTACTCCAGCCCACCCTCTAGCATAGGAATAGCTGTACAACAATTGACTAGTATGGGCCCACCAGGTAGCCCCAGTTCTGCAGACCCTTGCAGACGCTTCTCGTACCATCTGGAGTCAAGCATGCTGTATATGCCTGTGCCTGCCTGTCAGAGTTCAGGGGAAGGAGAGCTGCTGTCTAAAAACCAGTGTCTTGAGCACTGTTATCAATTGATTGCACAGGTAGCCCCCTCCCCCACTCATTTTGTATTTCTCCTTCTCAGATAAGCACTCACCAGGTGTATTCATTTGTATTATTGATGGTCGCTTTTACACTGTGACAGCAGAGTGAATGGTTGGACAGGAACCACATATGGCTTGCAAAGCCTAAACTATTTACTATCTTGCTTTTCGTGGAAAAGCTTGCTGACCCTTGATGTCAGGCAGCCTCGCTATTATGCCTGCTGGCCAGTGCCAACCATCACCCTCAGGGACTCTCATCCTAAGGGAGGCCTGGCTAGGCTTCCTCACAAGGCAGTGTCAGCCTTCTAAGAGGCTGGCTGCAGAAACTGCAACGTTTCTTAAAGCCTGGATTCAGAAATCGCAGGTCAGCCCCATGGCAGACATATTGAGGGAACAGGGACAGGATCCCATAATGGGAGACTCTGTGGCCACTCACCAAGGGCCACATACCAAGGGTGGAAGGAACTGCTACCATCATTACAAAAATCACACAGACGTCATCCCCTAAACACCCCACCTCAGCAGAGTCCAGCCCAGGCTCCTTGACAAAGCTTTACTGGCCAGGTGCAGAGAATGGCATATCACAGAGAATGACCCTCACTGCATCCAGCGTGGTGTTCTTAGGGCTCAGATCCCCCAGACATGTCCCTTGCTTTCCCCCATTTGATAGGTACTCCTGCCTCCCTGCACCTCTGAGCCACCAGAGAGCTGAAGTCTACATTTCCTCAAGTGACACCAGCAGGGCCCAGAGCCATTTATTTCATATACAGGTCCAACACAACTCAGCTTAAGCATCCCTCCATGTCGTTTATGCCCCCATACCCACTGTAACCCTCACTCTACATGAGAGAGAGAGAAAGTTTTGAAATTCTACCACAGGGTTTGGGGAAACTGTGCTTGAGGGCCAAACCTGGCCAACACCTGTTATTGTGCAAGTTAAAAATGGTTTCCTATTTTTAAATGATTGTTAAGAAAGAAAGAAAGAAAGAAAGAAAGAAAGAAAGAAAGAAAGAAAGAAAGAAAGAAGGAAGTTCAGCAAAGACCATAGATGGATGTGGCTCATAGAGCCTAAAATATTTGCTATCTTCCCCCTTATAGGAAAAATCAGATTCCAGTGCAGTCTAAAAAGTGGGAGATAGAGAGCATCAGGGGGTCATGAGGCAGGAGGCTGCTCCATACTATATCCCTGGCCAGGAGTGCCTGACCAACTACACGGGGTTCCCTGGAGACACCCCTCCCGCATATCACACGTGCCATCCTCCACTGTCCACCAAGTGTTTGCATGGTGACTCTCCAGGTGCAGTGAACAATCCAGTGTCATGCTATGAGCACTGGCTCCAGAGCCCGGCTGGGATCTCCCACTGTCTCTTGCTAGCTGTGCAACTGGGGTCATTGGTCTCGAAACATGACTCTCATGAGCCTCACCTCCCAGCAGTCATGTTAACTCTGGGCAGCCCACTCACTTTCACCCATAGAGAGGTGGAGATGATATTGCACTAGATCCAGTTGAAGCCTGAAGAGGGCCTGGCAGCCGCCACTTTCATACTCTTGGAATCCAGCCACCACATCAAAAAACCAAAGCAAAAGTGAAGGCAAAGAACAGACCCCGGTTGCCAGCTGTCCCCACTAGGACATGGACGTGGAGCCCACTTGGAGATTCCAGGCCCAGCCACCACCTGCGTAAGAAACCCTCAAGGGAGACAAGCAGGAACCCCACCCAGCTGACCCCAGTCAATGTACAGCATCATAGAAGGCAATGGAAGTGTTGTTTCAAGACACCAGGTTTTAGGGTAGCTTGTTATGCAGCACTAGCTAACTGAGGTCGTGACCCTGGGCTAGTCACTGAACCTGTCTGTGCTTCAGTTTCCTCATCTATACCATGGGGATAGTCACCGTTATACCTGCCTCACTAGGCTTCTGGGAAGACTCGGGAAGTTAATAGAGCACATAGACATCGTGGATATTTTATTCCTGTCTTCAGACTAGGCCTTGAGATGGTGAGCAGGCATAGTCCTGCATGACCCAGAGGTCACCTGCAGGTAGCCCCCGCCAGACAGTGGCTCCCTGCAGCTCCATGCCAGAGGTCATGCTGCACATGTGACTTTTTGGGCAGGGCAGACAGAAGTGCCACAGGATGAAGGCCTCTGAAGTGACTTCCACCAGCAAAGGAGGAGAGCTGCTGTTAACCCACCCTACACTTCCCACTCCCCTACCAATGTTTCTAGATCTATTCCCCGAATAAATGGCTTCTACCCAAATCTTTATCTCCTAGCTTCTGGGGGAAACCCAGACTGAAGAATATGTGAAAGGCATTCGAGATAGGTAGAACAGAATAAAATCACAAATGTGAGAATGGCTGTGTACGTGGGGGCATGAGAAGAGAGGAACAGGCTGGCCCGGCTGGACTAGGTTATGTGCTGTTGAGTGGAGAGTGTCACTGAGAAGACATCATGCAATGCCCAAGAGCTGAGTTTTATTCTCAGGCAGAAAGGGGAGGAAGGTCACAGCAGAGGAAGGATACAGTCAATTCTCTTCTCGGCTGCCACCACCTGTGAGCAATCACCTGTACCCTCCTTCTCCCTCTCCCATCTGGGGGAAAGATGGGTCCCACCTGTTGGCAGATAAATCCTCTCGGTGTCCCTCATCCTCCTTCCTGGAAATGTTGGTCCACCAATTAGTTTCTTTATCCTACATCTCTATCTCTTCCCTTTGGATTTCTCCTCAGCCAAAAAAATCACCTGTTGTCACCAAGATGTGTGGTTTCTCTGGGCTCAGAACCGGGAGGCCGGAGACGGAGGTTAGGGAGACCAGAGGGAAAGATGAAAGGTTTGGGGAGCTTCAGAGAGGCACAGAGAGCCAAAGCTGTCTAAGAATAGGTCCATGGTGTGGTGTAGAAGTGATCCTTGGCAGGGTGGAGGTGAAGAGTCAAAACTGAACAGCCCCACCTCCTTAGCTGGCCTGCCCGCATACAGGACCAGGTATCTCCAGGGGCTGTTTCATATGCTGGCTCCCACTGCCTAGGAAGGAGTAGGACCTGATGGGGGAGCACAGAGGGGCACACAAGCCACCTGAAGGGCACACTGGCAGACAGACTGAATTGCTCAGGATCTCTTTCTGCAAACAATAAACTGACTTTAACTTAAATAAGCAGAAAGGGGACTTAATAGAAAGACCCAGAGTAGCTCACCACATCTATCAGAGAATGAGGGTCAGATCAATGGGCAAGATCCATGAGCAGAATCCCCTTCAAGATCCCACAACAGGGAGAGATTCATTGGTCTTGGATGGCACAGCTGCTGAGCCCTGGATGCCATGCCAGTACTGTTGTAAGCTCTGGCCCAGGCACCACGTGAATGAAGGCCATCATGTGAATCATGAGCTGCCCTCTCTTCTTTTTATCATTTGCTCCAAATCCAAGGCTCAAGGCAAAAGCATCTGCTTGGCCAAGCATAGGTCCTAGACCCATAACCTGCCCAGGATCAAGGTAAGCAAGTATCACATGAGACCCAATTCCTCAAACTGAGTAAGGAGGGATGATGCTGGGGCGCCAAGACAGATTGGCCAGCACAGTCCACCCCTTTGACTGACTGACACACTCAGTTGGTGACCTCAGCTGCAAACCCCAATTCCTGAGTGATGACCACATCTCCTCTGGTTGTTGTGGTTCCATCTCAACATACAGAAACATAGAAAAATTGTAAAGTTTACAATTTAGCATTCCAAGAGTTTACAAAGCCTCCCAACCACATCAATGGGAGAAAGAGAGAGGAAAGAGAAGTTAATCTGTACAAACATCTCTGTGACCTAACCAAGGAAAGACCAGCAAATATGGCCATATCTTCATTTCAGCAATGGACCATGAGGCCATAGCCGCGGCCTGTGTTTCCCGCCTTCCCTTCCCAGCCGCAGTTCCTGCATGCTCAGCCAGCTTTAGGAAGCTTCTTGATCTTACCACTGGGCAACCCAAGTCCCTGGGGTCTTCCACTAAATTTCACCATAAGATTTGGAAGTACTAGGAGGTCCTCTATGTTCCATCTGTTTTCCTTCCTACCTTCACTGTGTAGCAACAAACCCATTGAGTCAAACACCGAAAGCAATTCCATAAGCCACGATGGTGGATAGACTGAATGTCACCTGGTGCTGCCCTGAGATCTAATTAACATAGGCTCTACATCCCTAATGCTCTGTCTTGTAGGCATCCGAATCCCTCCCGAAGATGTCTACAAATGTCCCAAGGAAAAATATCTTTATGATCATCTTGTGCTCTGAGTGCCTGATTTGGGGATGGCTCACTCTGTTCTACACAGCACCAACTTGGATGTGTGTGTGTGTGTGGGGAAACAGCTCATCTCTCCAAATCCACCATTTTTCTTTTTTTCTACCTTCATTCTCCCCTCTCTATCCTTCCATCTGGTCCTTCCCCAGCCCATATTCCTCTATTTTACCATGTCAAGCAGCTTGACTAAACCTCACTCTGAGGACTCACCTCACACATCCCTTTAACTCAACAGGAACTTAGTTACAGTAGTTCCTGAAAATGAGGGAGAAAAATGCATTATGCGGGATAATCCATGGGCGTATACTAGAAGGTGCACTTTCCAATCTTGACTCCAATTCTCACAGCATGCATTTCCAGCCTCATTTATGGTGATCCTAGCATTGAAAGGCATGTATTTCTCATACAAAATAATTGCAGGCTGGCTACTGATTCCACCCAGTTTGAAGGGAAGTAGAGCTGTGACGGATGTACAGAGAGAGGGGAAGTCAGTGCTCAACATGCCTCACGTACATCACACATGGTGCTCTGTGGATTATCTCAGGAAACTTTCAAAAGTAATTTTGGCTAATTAGGGCTTCACTTTCTGATGTGGCTTTAGACACAACTCAAATTTTTTTTGTTTCATTGCCTTTAATTAATAAACTTTATTTTTATAGCAATTTTAGGTTCATAGCAAAATTTAGTGAGAAGTACAGAGTTCCACTATATCCCCTGTCCACCCACACATGCACAACCTCCCTTATTATCAGCATCCTGCACCATAATGGTGAATTTGTTACAATAGATGTACCTACACTGACACGCCCTTATCACCCAAGATCCGTAGTCTACACAAGGTTCACTGTTGGCGTTGTACATTCTGTGGGGTTGCCAAATGAATAATGACATGTATCCATCATTATGGTATCACACAGAGTATTTTCACTGCCCTAATAATCCTCTGTGCTCTAATCATCCCTTCTCCCACCCTCCAGCAACCACAGATCTTTTCACCCTCTCCACAGTTTTGCTTTTCCCAGAACTTCACATAGTTGGAATCATAGATTTGTAGCCTTTTCGGTCTGGCTTCTTTCACTTAGTAATATGCACCTAAGGTTCTTCCATGTCTTTTCATGGCCTGATAGCTCATTTCTTTCTAGTGCTGAGTAACATCACACTGTATGACCATCCTACAGTTTATCCATTCACCTGCTGAAAAACGTCTCGAATGCTTCCAAATTTTGGCAATGATGAACAGAGCTACCATAAACATCCATGTGCAGGTTTTTGTGCACACATAAGTTTTCAGTTCATTTGGTTAAATACCGAGAAGTGTGATTGCTGGATCTTATGGTAAGAAAATGTTTAGTTGTATAATTAACTGCCAAACTGTCTTCCAAAGTCTCCACACTATGTTGTATCCCCACCAGCTGTGGGAATGGGCATGCTGGCCAGGTTGGGGCCGGGGTGCACGCACTGACCAGGCTGGAACTTGCTACCAAGTTGTTGGGACTTTACCAAAGGACCTCAGACTTGTAGACGAATCCAAGAGGTAACATAGATGGGTGAGGCAGGTAACGTCTGAGACAGTAGGGAGCAGTGAGTTCTCCAACAAACTGGAGGCCACATGACCCCTCTAGAGGGACAGGGCAGGGCAGGGCAAAGCCTAAGAGCTCTTGTTGGTAGATACCTGTCAGGAACATGGCCCAGTACTGCCTTATCACTTTTCAAAAGAAGCTGAACATCTAGATTTTTATGTGAAATCTTTTAAAATGCTAGCTCTGAGTTTTTGTGTATGTGCTACCGAAGTGAGCACTGGCTCTGAGTTTTTGAATCATGAGCACCAAACAAAGCGTGGGCAGAAAAAAAAAAAAAGCTGCTCTCCACGCACAAGGACACATTACAGTAATGCACATGCATCCACACAGAGCCTGTACACACTCACGTATATCTGCACATAAGCACATTCAGTGCAGCCCTGAACGCACACGCACAGCCCAGCGGGCGTGCCCGGACACACAGGCCTGGACTTACCTGGCTGCATGCACCCACACACACACGCACACCCATGTACACAAGGATTGCTCATGTGCACAAATGCACAGACAGATATGCAGGCCTGTACTGGAACTCTCCAGCGGAGGCCTAGAGAACAGAGGTGCCCCCTTGGGCCTGGGTGAAGATGGTAGTCAGTCCACAGTCTCTGCGGGTGAGAGGAAGGGGTGTCACGGGCCAAGTCTCTGCCTCACTGTACATGGCACCTGCAGCCAGCCCTGGGCTTTCTATCTTCCTCCTTGGGTTCCCTTCCCACTGGCCAATGCTTCTGTGAGCTGTCAGGGGCCCAGGTGCCATGACCTCCCTGTAGGAAGAGGCAGCCCCAGTCTGCTGCACTTTTCAGCAGCCACTGGATTGCTGCTGGGAGCATGCTGTGCACTTCTCCAGAGTACCAGTGCAAGAGCAGGTTCTAAAAGTACATTTTTATGGTGGCGAGATTCACCCATGACCATCAATCCATGAGCACTAAAGAGCAAAGAAGGCAGGTGACAACCTGGCCACCTCTCCCACCCTCTTCCAGGGGCAGCCTCTTTTTTGTTAGTTTCAGGGGTAGAATTTAGTGATTCACCAGTTGCATAGATCACCCAGTGCTCATCACATCACATGCCCTCCTTAATGCCCATCACCCAGTTACCCCATCCCCGCCCCCGCCACCCCTCCAGCAACCCTCAGTTTGTTTCCTAGAGTTAAGAGTCTCTCATGGTTTGTCTCCCTCTCGGTTTCTATCTTATTTTATTTTTCCTTCCCTTTCTCTATGTTCATCTGTTTTGTTTCTTGAATTCCACAGAGGAGTGAAATCGTATATTTGTCTTTCTCTGACCTATTTTGCTTAGCATAATGCCCTCTAGCTCCATCCGTGTCATTGCAAACAGCAAGTTTTCATTTCCTTCCATGGCTGAGTAATAGTCTATGTAGATATATACCACATCTTCTCTATCCATTCATTTGTCGCTGGACACCTGGGTTCTCTCCATAGTTTGGCTCTTGGGGACATTGCTGCTGTAAACATCGGGATGCGTGTGCAGAGCAGCCTCTTTTAACTGTCTGGTTTTTATCCTACCAGGGACCACATCCAAGGGCAGCTCACATGTGAAATAACCTGTGTCTGGAGTTGCGGACTCTGGACTCTGCCAATTCCCTTAGGAAAGACATGGTATCAGTAACCTTCCTTTCCCCCTCTCTCCTTCCCACCTCCTCCACAGCTCATGTTTGGGACTCACATTTTTATTTTATTTCTTGTATTGATACCTGGGTTAATTTCCTACTGCTACCGTAACAAATTACCGTGAACTTGGTGGCTGAAAACAACACCGAGTCATTCTCGCACCATTCTAGAGGTCAGAAATCCTAGAGTGAAGATGTTGGTAGGACAGTGTTCCTTCTGGAGGCTTCAGGGGAGAATCAGCTTCCTTGCCTTTCCAGCTTCCAGAGGCGCCCACATTCCTTCCTCCATCTTCAAAGCCAGCAGCATCTTCTAATCTCTCCCCCAACCTCTGCCTCCACTGTACACCTTCTTCTGACCCTTCTAATATGGACCCCTGTGATGACATTGGGTGCACCAGATAATCCAGGGTCATCTCCTCAGGTGGAGACCCTTAAGGTAATCACACCTGTAGCATCCTTTTTTGCAAGGTTAGGACATGGACATCTTTGGGGGACCATTATTCTGTCTACCACACTACTTTTATACCTTAAAATAATATGTTTGAATCTCTGTATCTTATCCCATCAATTTTAGCAATAGCTCTTGCTACTACCCCACTTTGTTTGCTCAACAAATACTTGTCCTGGAAGCTGGGTTTATAGCACTGAACAAAACAGGCAAATCCCCACTTCCCAAGGAGTTTATGTTCTAGTGAAGAACAGATAAGAAACCGAATAATTAGGTAAATCACGTTTCCAGCATGATTGTTTTTTGGGTGATTTGGCAAAAATTTACTAAAATATAAAATGTGTCTATCCTTTGACCCAGGAAACCCAGCCATTAAAAAAAAATCTGTGTGTGAAACTATGTGCGTAAGATGTTCTATTTTGTAGCAGCATTTATGACAGCAAACATTTGGGAACTAATCAAACATAGGTTAACAATAAATAACTTGCTATTCAATATGGGGTGTCCAGAAACTAGAATTTATAGAATGATATTACGGCATCTGTTCCAGGATGGGGGTTTATGGCAAGCTCTGTCTTCACGGAGCAGTGTAGCAGGGAGTGGGCACAGGAGCAAATCATGGTGTGGAAGGTAGGGAGTGCTGCAGAGAAAGATCAAGAACGCAGAGGGATAAGGAGGGCTGGTGGGCACAAAATAAAAATATTTTTATTTTGAAATATTTTAGATTTACAAGAGTTGCGAGGATAGTACAGAGGGTTCCTGAATGCCGCCTCCCAGCTCGCCCTAAGGACACACTGCATAACCAGGGTCTCTTTAACAAGACTAAGACAGGAAGGTGGACACAAACTACCAACCGGAGTCCTTTCCCATGCGGTGACACCTAAGCACAGACTTGAGGAAGGGGAGGAAGGGGACGGAGAAAATGTGGAGTGGCTGAGGAAAAGCGCTTCAGGCAGAGGGAACGGTCAGTGTGAAGCCCACAAGGCAAGAGTGGTCCATTTTCCCACAATGGCAGACTAGGCTGGAGTAGATGCAGAAGATCGGTAGGTGGTGAGGTCTTCCTTCTCTTCTGAATGGAACAGAGAATCCCTGGAAGGTTCAGAGCAGAAGAGAGACAAGATGGGACAGATTTCCTCTGGGTCCTCTGGCTGCTGTGCTCTGAGTGTGAGGCAGCCCATCAGCAGGACCAACAGCAACAGTCCTTGCGAGAGATCCTGGGTGCTTGGGCCCCCCAGAAGGTGGGAGGAGGGGTCATATTCCAGGTACATTTTGCTGATGAAGGAGATATTCCTTCATGGATGGGACGCACTCGTGGCTCTTAGGGCCTGCATTCTCCCCTGAGCATGCCTCTCTATATTCTTGCTGCACGCGTGTATTTACACCTTAATTAGGCCCCTCCGCCTTCACCAAGACTTCCATCCAGTGTGCACAGGGTGATTCTAAAAATTAAAACACTTTGCATAATTTTTATATATGTAAATTGTGTCAAATTATGACCACTTCACTGCCAAGGAAGTAAAGAGCTAGTTTCTGGGCACCATACTTTACCCGATTCTCCATTAGTAAATTTTTAGATTGTTCCCCACTGTTCGCAGGCCTGAATACTGTTAGAAAGAACTTGTATGCATACCTTTGTATGTAGATTTTTAAAACATCTTCCTTAAGTGTTCTTTTTCCCTGCAGCTCTGAGATGTAACTGATGCCCGGCACTGGGCAAGTTTAAGGCGCACAGCATGGTGGTTAGACTTACATGTATCACGACACACTTACCAGAATCTAAGTTTAGTTAACATCTATTATCTCATAAGCTACAAAAAGAAAAAAGAATAAAAAATGTTTTATTCCCCGTGATGAGGACTCTTAGGATTTACTCTCTTCGCAACTTTCAAGTATACCATACAGCAGTGTTCACTATTGTCACCAGGCTATAAACACACATCCCTGGCGTTTGTTTATTTGTCTTATAACTGCAAGCTTGTACCATCTGATCCCCTTCTCTAACCCCCACTCCCCGCAGCCTGTGGTGACCATGAATCTGATCTCTTCTGAGTTTCATTTTTTGTTTAGATTCCACATGTAAGTAAGATCATAAGGTATGTGTCTTTCTCTGTCCCGCTTAGTTCACACAGCATAATGCTCTCAAACACAGATTTTTAATGGTGAGTTTGCTGGGTCAAAGAACAGGCATATTTTAAATGTTGATAAATTCTTCCACATTATCTTCCAGAAAACACCGTGCTGGAGTCAACAGTGAGGAGAGTAGCTGTTTCCCTACCCCAGATATTTTGTCAGTTTTTTATTTTTATTTTTTTCAATCTAGCCAGCATAAATAGGGTATATTGTCATTTTTATGTTCTGGTGTGTATTTCTAAGGTCAAACATCCTCTATACTTTTTTGCCACTTGGCATTTCTAGCTTATATCCATTGTGCACTTTTCTGTTGGCATTCCTACCTTTTATTCACTAATATGTAGAACAAGTCTATGCATTCCAGATATATTTGGATCATTAGCTCACACATTTCTCTCCATCTAATATTTGTCCTTTTTTAAAAAATAATATTTGTCCTTCTAACTTTATCCATGGTTGTCTACTCTTAAATCAAGATTTTAACTGTTGATGTCAAATATATCATTTCCATTGTGGCTTCTATTTTGTTATTTCTTGTACTTTAATAATACGTTTGGATCTTTAATCTGGAGTGAATTTTGTGTGTATGGTGTGAGGTCAGGTTTTATCTTTCCTCGTGTCATATAATAACCAGTTGTCCACTGCCATGTATTAAATGTATCTTAAATTGAATTCCATATATACTTATGTCCTTTTCATGGATATTTCGATATTTCATGGATATTTCATGGATATTTCGATATGTCTGTGACATATTTCCCTTTGTCTACTTTTTTTCTTTTGTCTATTCTAATACCACTCTTTAAAAGTCTCTTACTGGGGGGCCTGGGTGACTCAGTTGTTTAAGTATCTGCTTTAGGCTCAGATCATGACCTCAGGGTCCTGGGATCAGCCCACATCAGGCTCCTAGTTCAGCAGGGGAGTCACCTTTCCCTCATCCTCTCCCTTGCTCCTTCCCCTGTCTTGCGCTCTCTCTCAAATAAATAAATAAATAAAATCTTTAAAAATAAATAAATAAGTAGATAAAACTCTCTTACTTCTACAGGATGTTTCCAAACTTCCTAAGGCCCTAAGGAAGGCTACTCACCACCACCATCACCATGATGCAAAATTAATTGCACTTTTGTTTATTTATACTTCTAGATAAATATTAAAACCAAGTAAAGTTTTATTAAAAACAATCTCCTTAGGATTTTTACTGGAACTGCTTTGAAATGTGAATTGATATGACCAAAAAAATGGGACTCTTTACAATTTGGAGTGTCTGATAAAGGAAAAATGTTAGGTAACTCCATTCAGTCCACTTATTCAGTCTTTTTATGTTTTCCATTAAAGTTTTATCATATATTCTTACACATTTCTGATCACTTTACTGCCACACTGTTTGTGATTTTTCTTGCTGTTGCGAAAGTCATGAATGCTATTTCTTGTTATAGTTCTAGTTGGTTTTTGACCACATGGTTGGCACCAGTGATGATCACTCCATTTATCCATGTCTTTTGCCATGTGACTTCACATTGCTCTCACTTGGGGTCAGGTAACCTATGCCACCCCCTGACACTTGGCCACAGGACCTACATTAGTCAATGGACTGTAGTGGACAGGACACAAGCAGAGGTTGGAAATGGGTTTGTATATTGGAACTTGCTTTCCAGCGTCACCATGTTTAGGGGTCACCATGGTTAGGGGTTACCATGTGGGGTCCCAGCTCTGCCCTCCCCATGGAAATTTGCCCCAGCTGGCCCACTGAGCGGAGGATCATGAGTGCCATGGAGAGCAGAGCTTGGACTGCACTGCCCCAGCCTAGCTCAAGTTAGAGCACAATCCCCCCCAAACCACAGACATGTGAGTGAGGCCAACCTAGACTAGCAGAGCGCTAGCCAGCCCACAGATGCATCAGCCATAATGCAAAAATCACCTCTGTTTTAGAGCACTGGGTTTTGAGGCAGGTCATTCTGCAGCAATTGCTACCTGATGCAATGACAGTGTAAGTCATCGAATTGCACGTGTTCAGCTTGCATCAGGTCACTAAGTGAGTGGCCACAAATTCTGGTAGATCTTCAGGTGATTATTTTCTGACTGTCTGGATAATTACATCATATACAGTCAAGATCATCCTGTTTCTTCCCTTCCTATCACCCTCTTTGTTGTTCCTGTCGTTGGTAAGGTCTTCACGAACAATACCAAGGGCATATTTACATTTCTGTGTGTGCGTGCCAGCAGTGAGCTGCTCTTTGTGAATACAGATGTTATGGGACCCAGTGTCTCCAGCAGCCCGAGAACATTTCTCTAGACACAGTAAATTTGTCTAGTGTCCCTCTGGCAGGAAGAGTAGGCTAGGTGGAGGCCGGATGTGAGTTGACATGAATGGATTTCAGGAGACAGCATGCCCTGTGACATGGCCCCATAACAATGCCAGTGTCCACATGGCAGCAGGAGGTGGAAGGAGAAAAAATGAAGCACCTGAGATGTCTCCTCGTCCTCAGTTCCATGGACACAAACTCAAGCGTCACCAGCCCCCACCACAGGGTGCCCAGAATATCCACATGACATTTTTGAGTGAGGCTCAACTGCCCAGTTATCCAAGAGTATAACCACCGCCTCCTAGAGCCAGGCCACTGCCCTTGGGTTTCAGGCCTCACAAGACCGGAGCATATATCTGGGGGTCCTTCTCATGGGCTACAAGGCCTGCCCCTCTGTCGGGGTGGAAAGAGTGATGGCACAAAAGCATTCAGGCCCAGATACTATTCCCAGGTGGCATCGAGTGGAACAGTCCCATGACTAGCTTCCTATTGAGGAAAATGCAAATAAAACCCATGATTGTACATGACCTTTTAAAGCCACTACAGTTTCTGATCGGGTTTATCTTGTTTATTGCTTGACTTAATCAGCAATGGCTTGAACACATTGGCTTATAGTTCTCCCTAGCACTAAGTACTCAATGGTCTGTGAATGAACATGGAGAAGACATGGATTAAACAGAGCCCCACGATCCTTTTGCAGAGGGAATGAGCTTGCCCTCTGCTAGAGCCATCTGCGCACTAGATGCCAAGGCATTGGTACTGGGGAATGTCTGATCTGACAAATGTCTACTGGAAGAGTACTATGTCCATCAACAGAAGTGTCTTGTTATGCCTCTCGAGGTGAAGCAGATGGTGGCACTAAGGGAAAACTCAAGTAACAATGAGTAGTAATAAACATACCATCAATAATAACAGCTTCTGCTCCCTGCCGGGTGCTCCTCTAAGTGCATTTCACGTTTTAACTCATTTTATCTGCACAATGACCTCTGAGAGAGGTCATACCTTGTCATCTCACACAGATGAGGAAATGGAGTCAATGAGTGCTTACAGGAACCCAGAGTCTGATTCTAAATTCTTCTGTGTATTTAAAGAGGTAGGGAATTTGATGTTCTAGGAGGAAAAAGAAGATGCTTACAAAGTGGCAAAAGGATAGATTCAAGAAGCAAGTCCCTGGGTGCCTCACAGAGAAGGTAGCGGATGTATTATATATCATATACTTCTTTTTTAAAGATTTTATTTATTTATTCATGAGAGACAGAGAGAGAGAGAGAGAGAGAGAGATAGAAAGGCATAGTGGAGGGAGAAGCAGACTTCCTGCGGGGCAGGAGACCTGGGATCCCAGGACCCTGGGATCATGACTTGAGCTGAAGGTAGACGCTTAACTGACTGAGCTCCGGGGCCCTATATTATATAGTTCTATTATTTAAATTATATATAACAGTATATAATACAGTTGTGTTCTTTAAGCTCTATAGTGTGCATATAGTTATTATATGTTATTTGGTTATGTTATAGTGTTGTATTATACTTATCTTAGTATATATGTTATATATAGTATATTGTCATGTTATATATTAAAATATGTGTTAAAATTATATTGCTTATATATTATAAATTATAATACTACTTAGTATATAATTTATTTTATTTACAGTATTTCAAAGAATTTTCAAAAAGTATTTTCCAAGGGAAGCCATCAGGGTCAAAGGACCCCACAAACCTTCAGGGATGACACTGGCCTGAGCAGCTAGACTCTCAGAACCCGCACAACAAACTGGTGCTGCAGTAGAAAGCAGTCTGCTGAGCCCCCAAGGGGCATCATCACTACCTGAAGAACGCAAAAACATGTCAGCGAGTGTGAGAGGAAGGCACAGGTGCCCCAGAAGGCATAACCCACTCCACCATGGGGATTTTGTGTAGGATGTCTGTGACCCTCTGCCCAGAAGGTCCTGTGAAATTCCAGCTGTGCAGCCAAATTGCTAGCAAGGTCCACCAGTCTGTCAGCTGGGAGTAGAGGAGAGAAAGGGCTCCCACTGCTCACTGTGTTACCACCCCCAAAGTCCTCCCTCAAGCTGACACACACAGAGGGGCCACACCTTCAGCCCCCAAGGTGGGAACCAGAACTTCTCTGCATGGTGCCTTCATGGGTCCTGAACATCCTCTGAGAGGGCAGGCATCCACTTGTCCCACAGCATCCCTAAGCCAGCATGAGTGTCTACTTCTCATCCAAGGGTTCCAGTGGGATCCACCATCCACTTTGCTGTGGGACCAGATGGGTGGTCATCATCCCCCTTTTGATCTGAGCCCTCTGGGGACAATTGTTCAACCAGTAACCAATTTACCCTATAGAAATGGCACCTTGGGGGGTGCCTGGGTGGTTCAGTGGGTTAAGCCTTTGCCTTCGGCTCAGGTCATGATCTCAGGGTCCTGGGATCGAGCCCCGAATCGGGCTCTCTCCTCGGCAGGGGGCCTGTTTCCTCCTCTCTCTCTGCCTGCCTCTCTGCCTGCTTGTGGTCTCTCTCTGTCAAATAAATAATAAATTTAAAAAAAAATCTTGAAACATTCGTACAACGTCTAGTCTGCTCTAGAGCCTGGGGCTTTAGATCCAGATAACTGGTATTACATTATTACTTCCTCATTGCAAACTTACCTTCTCTTTCTGCTACAGTATTCAACGTCTGCGTTTAGATTTTATTTTTTTAAGAATTTTTAAAAATGTATTTATTTGACAGAGATCACAAGTAGGGGGAAAGTAGGCAGAGAGAGAGAGGGGGAAGCAGGCTCCCCACTGAGCAGAGAGCCCAATGCGGGGCTCGATCCCAGGACCCTGGGATCATGACCTGAGCCAAAGGCAGAAGTTTTAACCCGCTGAGCCACCCAGACGCCCCTGCGTTTAGATTTTAAAACCCATTTGCAAGTATTTAGACTCATCTCTACATAAATCTATTTTCATTCTTAGATACGTCCAGCTATGACCTCGTCGCTTTTGTGCTAGTTCTTCCTGCTGCTCATCTCCCAGTTGGTCATGTCTCTGATGTCATCTTTGGACAGGGGCTATGGTGATCCCACTCCTCACCTGTGCCAGCTGCCACTCCATACGGACACTGATCGTGGGTTTTGCAAGATTACTTCAGATCAGAGTTGAGCCCAGTTCCCAGAACCAATGTTGGGTACAGGTGGGCAATAAACAGCCCTGGGGAGGATCCTTGGGTCTCTATCAGAGGCAAATGCCGGCATGTCCTTGTGCCTGAAGGGCTCTGAGAATCAGCACTGATGAGCTGAGACAAGGAAGGACTGATGGCGGTTGGAAGATTTCTTGGTCTCAGAGTCCGGACCTCTTTCCACTACACGCTCATTCTTCAAGGCCAGGTGTCCCTTCCCACCGAGGGCTGACAGGTCTACAGCACACAGCAGGACCTTATGAGATGTGGCCGTGAGCGTCTGCGTCCTTATCTCAGATGCTCTCCTCCAGTGGGAGGCCTTCTTTGGTTGCTGCCTTTTTCTCCTTTCCACCTGATCAGCGGTTGTCGCCTCTAGTCCGCTGTGCAATAGGTCTGTTGTTTTAAACATAACTTACTCCATCTTCACGTAGCCCAGGGGTCAGCATTATCACACTCATTTCACAGAAGAGGACTCTGAAGTTCAGAGAGGCCAACCAACCTTACCTGGCCTCATTCCAGCTAAATGCCTCCAAGACCTACCCGCTATGCTTTCCTGTCCTCCAAGGGTAAGATATTTTCCCAGTCCGCCACTTATATGTATACATGGTCAGAATTATATACTATATTAGTATATATGTCATATATTAGTGTATGTTATATGTGTATATTTATATCTATGTTTTGGGTTATTTATTAGTGTATTATGTGTTGTTATATATTAGTATGTTATCTATGTATGTATCAGTGTATTAATGTTAGCATGTTATATATGTTAAATATTAGTGATTATGTTATGTAATAGTGTATTATATATTAGTACATTTTATGTGCTATGTGTTAGTATATATGTTCTTTTTCTGGACTCTGATCCAGACTCCTCAGCATCCAGCTGTTGGTGGTGTGTTCTCTGCCCTCCATACCTATGTATCTCATTTCCATCCTTCCTTCCCCACTTGTTCTGAAAGATCTATGGAGTTTGCCTGCCCCACTTGCTGTACCAAGGCAGGCTTTAAATCTGACATTACCATCTTTGTTTCCTTGTGATTTTCCCTCATCCTTTCCATCTCCCTCTGCACCCTGTCCTGTTGCTTTTCTGTTCCACCCTGAGTTCTCTCTGTGGCTTGGCAGGAGATGGATGGTAACAGGAAATTTCCAGAGATGCCTTTCTGGGTCCTGTGGTGGATGGCGGAGGTGTGTCCTTTCTTTGAGTCTTCTGAATGCTGCTCCCTTCCATCTGACATCTTTTCCATTTAGACTTCATGTCCCTCTTGGTCCCCTCATGTGAAGTTCAAAGCCCCTAGTCACAGCAGCTGCTGTCCAGGCTAACACACATGTTCCCAGCAGCACCTCCCCTGAACCCACTGCCTGGGGCCTTGGGTACTCCGAATGTGCAGAGCACAAGAAAAACTATGATTCCCTAGAAGCCTGGACCCGGGGTCTTTCTGCTTCTGTTCCTCAGCCCCGAGAGCACTGGTATGGATTCTGGACCTTACCCAGGAGTAGGCAATGACATTATGAGGTTTTGTTTTGTTTACTTTAGTCCATTTGAGTCAGGATTCTGCCATTTAAAGCCTTGATTTGTCACCCAAAGCAACTTAGCTCTTCTTTCCCACGGTTTGCCTTTGTGACTCTCTACTGTCCCCTGAAGCCTGACTATTGGTCCCACATCTGTCAGTGAGACTCACTCTGAGAATGTGGATGAGGCCATGGGTCACCAGATCCACCAGGCCCCCCATGCTACACAGGTGCTGCTCTGCCAGGAATGCAGGAAGGCCCACGGTGGGCACACTGTCAGGTGTGGTGGATGTGCTCACAGTGGAAAGACAGATCCCAAGCTCCCTTCATTCTCCCATAGTGGAATCCCCGTGTTTTAGCTGTGCACACGATCTCTCAGATCAAGACCACATTTCCAGCTTTCCTTTTAGTGGATGAGGCCATGTGACTGACAAGGTTCTGGCCAAAGACACACAAGGGGACTGAACTGTACAAATCCCAGCCCATGCCCTCCCAGAGAGAGGGAACACACAGCCCCATGCCTGCTTTCTGTGGGCTCACCTGATACCCTGGTGAGCCGTCTTGGACCAGCACTTAGGGTATGGAGGGCAACAGGAGAGAAGGAACCTGGCTGTCCCACCCGAGCCACCTATGAGCTGAGACTGCTTACTTCCAGATCGTTCCCAATAGAGATAATTAATTTCTGCCTGTGTAAGCCACAGTGTTTGGGGGGGGGGGGCTCTTTGTTATAGTAAGCTAACCCATACTCTGCTTGGTACAGTGCTCAATAAATAGTACTTTCTTCCCCACTGTGTGCCTTGGGGAAGGGGTATTATGCAAGGCAGGGTGCCAGGGGGTTGTTAAGGCTAGATTTCTGCTCTGCAACCATCCAGATTCCTCTCTATTACAAACAGTTGGGGCACACTGGCCAGTGTCTTCATCTGCTTTCTTGGCTCACAAGCCATGACAAACACTACTCTTCCAGTCATAGAAGTCACAAAGGGTGACAAAGGTGGTGCATGGAGGTATCTCAGAGGTAAGAGACAAGTCTCAACAGAGCTCTCAGCATCCCCACAGGTCCCACCACAGTGGCGCTTGCATAGACGCAGGCCACAGCAGAGAACAGAGGCCCTGCCTCCCCCAGCTTTTCCATCTGAGTAGAGGAGGCTCCCACCCTCGAAAGGGTCTTTGCTGTAGTTCAGTCACACTCACTCTCCCACTCACTGTTCACCAACCATGCTGCAACCTGGGAACTGTCACATCCAGCCTACAGGATGAAGAGGCTGAACTAGGAAAGGTTAATAAACCTGCCCAAAGTGGAGGGAGGATCCAGAGGCAGTGGTCTTCAGGCTGCACTCCCTCTGCTTTGCTGCCCCTGCCAGCCCTCTCTCAGCTGACCCCTCCTGAAAGCAGGGACCTGGGCTGTGCTGCCCTCCAGGGCATGGGCCAACACATCAGATGGTGAGTCCAGGCTGAGGGTGAGGACTAGACCACGCTGCACACGTGGTCAGCCTCACCTTGGCTGGGAGGAGTCAGCCGGAGGACTGCAAGCTCAGTGCAGTGGGCTTTGGGGGACACACACTGAGATGAGGGGAGCAGCGTCCTGAGTCAGTGCCTGGCATCAAAGACGCAGGGGTTCCCTGACTTATTCCTTCTCCAGTATGGCCATCCTGACCTCCACTGTTCCTCTTATGCAGGCTGCATTGCTTGTTGGTGGATAAAGAAAGGCCACGTTAATGTACCTGGAAATCAATGCCTCATTCCCCCAGAGCGTGTTTGACCACAAAGGGTAAGTCTGGTCAGGGGCAAAGGGCAGACGTCACAAGGCCGAGTCCTTTCCCCAGAACCAGAGCTGGTCAGGATGGAGTGTCCATTCTCCAATCATCCATGCTGTAGTGCTGGGCACACATGAAAGCTTCATGTCTGCCAGCTCCCATGGGACAGGAAAGATGACAGTGGCAGATAGCTCCGATGAGCGGGAACAATGGCTTCCACCTTCAGAGGTAGATAACGACACACGCATATGCACATACACCTTACTCCAACACCCCTCTGCTGGAAATCCATGGGTGCAGCACCACCTGCCACCCTCTCCAAAGGGGTCACTAAGAAAGACTTGCCGTGCTTGCACTGGGCTTCTGGGGAAAGGATCACCTCTAGAAGGTCCTTGCCTCTCACTTCATGTGGACAGGAGACTTGGGGCAGCCTTGTCGCAGCATCCACCAAGCCCAGCCTGCCCTCCCCAACTTCAGCCACCCAGCTGAATCCCTTTGCTAGCTCAAGGCCTCTCCTTGTTCTCTGGCTCCCAGTGTCCCCAGCTTCCAACCCACTTGGGACAGGTGGAAGCACTCAGACTTCAACTGTGCAAGCACATGGTGGAGATCCCCCAAATCTGGGGGAGTTCGGGAGGACTTCTCTCCCCAGAACTCAGAGGAGCTCGGATGGGTGGAGGAGGTGGCCTCATTGCTTATACTGCCCCCTCCACGGCTCTTCTCTACAGGTCAGCACTCAGTCCACTTACAATGTCCCGGGCAGGTGAAAATAACATGCCATCTCCTAAAGGGAGTCTCCTCGGCACTCCATGCATTCGGGAGGTGCATAGTAGATGCCTGAAGCCTGCTCGGAGAGCACTGGGTGAGGGTCTGCAACAGTACATCAGAGTAGCACTGATCACTGTGGGCCTGGCCTAGCCTATGCCAGCCTCCCATAGGTGACTGGGATGGGGGCTGAATTTGGGTTTGTGGAGAGAGGAGAAGGTACCCTCCGGCAAACTGCAGTGAGCAGAAGCCCAGCAGCTGGCACGGAGGTGCGGTCGATTTGAGAAGCCTGCATGGCTGCACCTCGCGCTGAACCCCAAAGGGGTCTTCATGTCCCTCTGGGTACAAATCAAGGTCCGCTAAATGCTGCAAACACAGACACAGAGACTCAGCCCTCAGAATCACCCCCATTTCCTGGCAAAGCACTGGAAAACAGCACATGAATGCCATAAAGTCACTGAGTTCTTTTTTTCTTTTTATTGGCAAAGTAAATATATTTTTATGAAGGACCAAAGAAAATATACATAATTGTAACATATGTACACCAGCTTTATAGATTTTTTTAATTTCAAATTTACACCAATGTTGATATGTTATTAAAAGATATTTTATGTAGATGTACCTATGTACAGCTTATTTACATACATTCATAGGATGTGAAATAAACCTGTCAAAACAAGCTAGTTCATTTGATATTAATTTCTAGACAAAATAAGGAATGCATTTCTAAATCAGGATTCGGAGGCTCTATCTAGTTCTCCTACACGCAATGCAGCCTGCTCCCCTCTCTTCCCCAAAGGGACCGTGGAGGCTGGTGTCTGGATCTGTCTGGAAAAGGGATGAGGGGATGAACCATGCTGGGAGCAGATGCTCTGGGGCTAGCGGGCATCTGTCTGCCTGCCTGGCACTTTAACTCAAGCGCATGCGCTCCCAGACCCCCACAGAGGGGGCAACTCAGCCTAATTCCACCTCTGCCCAGGGGCCCAGTGATGCACCATGGACTGCCTTGCTCCTACCCTCCCGTAGTCAGGCTGAGCAGGAGATCTTGGACAAAGCCACCCTCACACCACGGTGCAGCCCTGGACTTCTGGCCTACTTCCTTCTTCCCAGCATGGCTCCCTCTGGGAACTGACATTTCAAAACTGCACATTTCTTCTGAGCAAAAAAGTGCCAGCCTTGGCCCAGGCAGGGAGCCCAGTGGGAGAAGGTCCAGGCTCCCAGCGCTGCCTTAGCACAGGCCAGCCCACGGGAAGGCACAAAGGCACAAAGGCGGGAAGGCCGGCCTGCCGCCCGGTGCGGGGGTGGGGGGGGGGGGGGGGGGGGGGGGGGGGGTGCCAGCCCCCTGGGACGCGGGCGCGCCTCTAGCCTCTAGGTCTTCCTAGGAAAGGCAGCGGGCTGGGGGCTCTGGGTTCCGGCATCCCAGGCAAGCCCCCATCTTCCTGCACCTCCTGGGCTTCAGAAGGTGGGTTGGCAACATTGTCACGTCCCTCTGAAGAGGCAAATAAATTATTGCTACAAAATAACGGGGCGGGGGAGGGGACGGGGCGGCGGGCGCTCAGTTCACCGCGCGCACTGAGCGGCTGCTCCGAGGAAAGCGGTGCACCTTGATGTGCTTGGAGAGGTGGTCGCTCCGCGCGAACTTCTTCTCGCACACAGGACACTGGTAGGGCTTCACCCCCGAGTGCGAGCGCCGGTGCCGCGACAGCTCATCGGAGCGGGAGAACCTGCGGGACATTCAGGGGCCGCGGTGAGCGAGGCCCGCCCCGCCAGGAGCCCACCCAGAAGGCAGCCGCAGGTGCAGGGCTCCACCCGGCCAGGCAGGCGGGGCCAACACTTCTCCAGCTTTTGAGTTACTTCTGAATCCCCTGGTGAAAAGTCGCTGTCCCCAGCCCGCCCCCGCCCCCACCCCAAGATGGGAAGAGCTGTCAATAAAAGGCTTGGGTGGCCCTACAGCAGTCAGTTCTTGGGCATCTGGGCCTGCCAGCAGCTAGTAAATATTCTGAGGGGCTGTCAAGCCCACCAGAGCCCAGGATTTACTCTCCACAGCACCTGCTAGCTACCCTGAAGCTGCCCCCTAGGCAGAACTTAGGGCTCTGGGAAGGTCTGCAGGAGGAAGCCCGTCCACAGGGGAAAGGGAAGCCTGAGAGAGGTATCTCTTTCCCCAGCACTGCAGGGAGCCCCTGGCTCCTCTCCCTTGCCTTCACTACAGCCAAGGCACTGTATGCAGACTCACATTCTTGCACCACTCCTGGTCACCACTTTCCTGAAGGCTGGGCCCCCTAAGCTGTCACCAGACAAAACCACACCACCGCAAGGTACTTCTGAGAGTTTAAATGCTTCACCTGCCACCTCCCTCTTTTGGCCTCAGCCTGCCTGGGAGCAAATGCTCCCACAGCCCAGAGGCCACTGAGAATGAGCAGCTACTAATGGGAGAGGTAAGGATCCCAGCCGGGCCACAGGGCTGAAACCGCTGTCACTGACTTCCAGGATTTGAAGCCCCCCAACCCCCACCCCATAGCCCTCATCTTGACAATGAAATCCCACTCCCCACACATACATACTTGTCTTCCTCTGTGCTCTACCCACATTGACCCATCCTTGGTCCCTCTTGCCACAGGACATTTGCACATACCATTCCCTCCATCTGAAATGCTCTTCCCTCCCCTCTTCTTGCTCTCTCTCTTCCATCACTCAAATGTCACTGCCTCAAGAAAGCCCTCCAGGACTGTATCCCATTCTAGGCTCCCATGGCACAAAATGCACCTCACTTTAACTTTAAATTCGTTTTCAACTTTTTGGTGAATGTCAGTCTGTGCCATCAGACCATCAGTTCCATGAGGAAAGACGTGTGTGTCTTGTTCCCTGTGGTCCATCCCACAAGCAGCCCAGGGCCTGACACACGGCAGGTGCCCATAAGTGCATTTACATGAAACAACTGACACAGCAAGCACCCATGTGAGGATGGAGGGCTGTTACAAGGAATTCTCCTCAAGTCCTATTGCCTGCACACACAGACACACACATGTGCACACCATGGAACGCACATGTACACACCCCTATATACATGCCACACACAGGCATGCCACAAACATAGGTGCACAGCACACACTTGTCCACTCTACATGTGTGCATATGCATAGTCACCTCACATGTGGGCATATGTGTACATACAAAAACACATGTGTGCACACACACAAGTACCAGGTCCAGCAGCCCCTCCCTGAACCTGTGGTCACACAGCAAGAGGCAGGCTAGTTGGGACAGCTGTCCCCAAACCAGCCAATGGGTAGCCTACCTCTCACCTGACCCTGTGGGTGGAGGCCTTCCTTAATCCCAGAGCCTACCAAGGACTAGAAGGAACATGCCTTGGGGAAGGTTCAGCTGGGGAGTAGGAAGGCCAGAGCACTGGACAGGGAGCCTGCCCGGGAGGACAGGCAGCTCAGCCCAGTTCAACTACTTCTGGAGCCTCGGACCTGATCCTGAGAGAACAGCCAGGGATCTGCACTTGGAGGCTGGCACTCCACTTCACTTCCCAGGGCACCAACTTAGGCTGGCACAGAGCAATGCTCTCAGCATATGTTTGGAATAATGGAAGCCTGACTGGCCCATTTGCCAGATGAGGAAATTGAGGCTCAGAGTGATGAGGGCCTGATCCAGCATCCCTATCATGACAGAGCAGCCAAGGCCAGAGCAAAGATCCTGGCATGGCTCCCTCCCATGCCCTGCTCACCCTGGTGACTACAGAGTGCCTGGCCTCCTCACATTGCCTGGCTAGGCAGTGTGTGTCTCTGGAGCGCTGAGCCAATGAGGAAGTGGCATCAGTGCATGCTGGAGGTCAGAGCCTGGAGCCTGCTCCCAGGCCAGGGCCACTGTCCCCAGCAGGAGTTGAACACACAGCTTCTGAACGGGCAGGCCTGCCCAGAACACAGGCAGGCAGGAAGCCACAGAAATGATGCCACCAGCAATAGCCTTTGCTGAGCCTTCCTGGGCACCAGGCACTGGGTTGTCTTGCACCTTTCTGGCGAGGGAGCCAGGATCAGTACCAGAGAACAGACAATACCACAGCAAGGGCTCAAAAAGAACAAGGGGCTTGCCAGGGTCACAGAGCCAGCGACATGGTTGGATCCTTTCAGGTCCCTACCCCACCAGGAGCCCTGTGCAGTCCTGAGCAAGCTCAGGAACCATGTTGGGCCTGTTTCCTCACTCATCCAATGAAGACCTTAGGATTCTGGCCCACCTTCTGGGACTCGTCTCAGAGGCCAAAGGAGCTGACACAAAGACCACAGTGGCCCTCTGACCATGCGGACACTGAGGGAGAGCCAGGCCCGAGAACAAGCTGTCCCTACCTCCAAACCTCTTCCCTGCTGCCTCAGCATCCTGTGACCTGAGAAGTCACAGACCCGAGAAGTATGCCCTCAGAACATCCCTACCTCACGCCCTCACATGCAGTCTCCCAGACAGCAGCCACTGGAGGACACAGAAGGCGACACAGTGGGAGGGAGGCCAGGTGGCTAAGATGCAGGCCTTGCAGGCAGCGAGCTCGGCCACTGATCAGGTGCCTGGGCAAGTCACCAAGCTCTCTGAGGCCCAGTTTCCCCACCTGGAGACAGGGAAATAACAGATCTGCCTCACAGGACTCTGAGGATTGTAAAAGGCATTGAGTGTTTAGAACAGTGCTCACACATGGCAATCATTCAATGATTACCTGCAAGGAGCTCAGCGCAGTGCCTGGTCCCTGTTGATGTCTAGGGGCACATGGGTTGGCACCACGATTCCTGTGGCTGAGGTGCAGGAAAGGGAAGCAGCCCATCACGACGGCCCCACAACTGGCACACACTGCACCTTTGTGCATAGCACCCCTTCCGTCAGCCAGTTAGTCACGACTGTCAATAGCCAGGTCTCAAGGACTGTACTGGGAATGGTGCTCCATGGAGTGGTACAGTGCACAATCTGGCCAAGAACACTTGGGGGCTCTGCCAAGTGCAGGCAAGAAGTTAGAAAGTGCCTTGTTGACAGGAGCAGCAGTGACACAGAGGCTAAGAGAGGAGGCCAGCAGTGTACCACTGGGTCTGAATCCTGTCCCTGCCACATTCCGGCTCTGGGGTCTCAGGCCCGCAACTACCCTTCTCTGGGCCTCCCATGTCCACTGGGGATGACCAGAGTACCTGCCACATAGGGCTGCTAGAAGTTACTAATTTTCATATTAGCTGTGCAAGGAGGGTATTCTTTCTGGACGGACTGGCTTGGCCTTTCCGGAACAGGATGTTCTGCTGCCGTGAACAAAGGGGGCCTGTGTCCGGGAGCGCAGCAAGGAAACTTCTAGGAAGGCAGACAACCACTTCCCAGCCAGTTAGACCAGGATGGGAAAAGTCTGGTTTGGGTCCCTCAAGAATGCCAGAACTGTGTCCCAAGAGGGGAGGGGACAAGGAATACTGGGTTCAGGACCAGAAGCAAAAGGAAGTGGGGGCTGGTTACCTGGCAAATGATGACCTGGGCTGGGGGGGGGGGACACCATTCATTTCACAAAGGGGCACAGGACACAGTGCCAGGGCCAGAACCAGCCCAGCAGGATAAAGAGCAAACTGCTCACAGGGCCACCGGAAAGAGAGGCAGCCTTGGGTGTGGTAAGCTCCCCGTATGAGAAGGCAGGCAAGTATGCAGGGGGGCTGCCTGAAGCTCAGCTGCAGATGGAGATCCTTCTTCCCACCACTTGAGCAGGCCACCTCCCATAGAAGGTTTGCCCAGGGGGCTAGAGAGAGGTCCTGAGTCTGGGTGGAGGAGGTTGCGGGGCAAACAGCCTGGGTTGAACTCCAGACTGTGCTACTCACTAGCTGTGTGACTGAGGAGACCTTACTTAACTGTTCTGTCCCTCGAATTCCTCCTCTACAGATGGGGACAGCATCCTGATGCCCACCTCGTGGACTTGCTTGGAGCATTAAATGAGTCACTCTGGAACATTCAGAACATGCATTAGGAGCTACTGTTATCGCCATTGTTGTTGGCTCTTTTCCCTCAACCCAGAAGCATGACACCTGAAAGAGCTCACGACCTTGTGGGAGAGAGAGAACACCCAGCCATTCTGGTACCAGGCGCAAGGGATTGAGGACAAGGGAAAGGCCAGCCGTGTAGCTGCAGGCGTTGAGTTCCCAGGTGGGAAACATATGTTCGCCAGACTGCTGGTGGGTCAGGTGGGGACGAGGTGTCCACCTGAGGGCACAGCCAGAGCCATGCCCATGAGCTCCATCCCCGTGGGCTCTCTGGGAAATACAGATCGGTGCCTCCACATCACAGAGCTGTTGTAAGGGCACAATGAGCTCATCTAATGCGACATGTGCAGAACAAAGCAGGGACCATTGCAAGACCAACTACCATTGCCATCAGGAGGAAAGTGCTGGAGACAGAGGACACGGAGAGAAAGCACAGAGGGTGCATACAGGGCAGGGGCCTGAGTGGGAACCTGCATTGTGGAAGGGAGGTTGGCAAGCAGATCGTGCCAGAATGAGAAGTTTGGATAGGAATCTAAGTTTACCAAAGCACACGAAAAGGCCAGAATAGCCTCACAAGGTAATGAGTTCCTTGTGGCAAGAAGTGTACAAGCACGGGTGGAGATTTGTGGAAGGTATTCCTGCTCTGAGAACTTGGAGCAGTGCCCAGCACAAACAGTCAGAAAATATGGCGCGTAACTGTCATCATCGCCACCACTGCCGTCCCGCCCAGACCAAGCTGCCCCAAAGCCAGTCTGTCTTCCTGCCCAAATACTGCGAGGGCTCCCTCCACATACAAGGGACATGTGCATCTTGTGTACATCTCCAGCGGCTCAGGATTCCTGAAGGCCAACCAGGGACTCTCGCATTCCCAGAGAAATAGCTCTCCCAAAAGGCAGGCACCTTCAGCTCCCTGTGCCTCTGTCACCTTTAACTGCACAAAGGCCAGACCCTATTCCAGGGGAACCTTGGGAGAAGCTGGGGAGGCCCTCTGAAGGCCCAGGAGTCATTGGAGCCAGGGATGGCTCCACGGTCAGCTTCACAGGGACCTTGCTATGCCAGGCTACCCCTACAAAGGGTACCAGCCTACCCCTGCAAGAGGGTCCTGGACAAGAAGACCAGTGCCAAGGCCCACACAGTGGCAAAGCTGAGTCCCCTCCACAAATCCCACTCCCACTTGCTTGCACACCTCCTACCATGGGGAACTTACCATCTCCAAAGGATACTGTGTTGGAGCTGAGACCTGCCTCCCTAAGATGTACTCTGGGCTAAAGGTTCCATCTGCTCTCTGGGACAGCCCAGAAGGCGGCAGGTCCCCTCCTCCTAGGGGAAAGGGACAAGCAGGCAACCTTCACCAAGGACCACACCCTTTTGCCTCATGGCACTACCTGACTGGAAGGGCCACTTGCCGAGAGTCAGCAGTGGCCAGGGGACAGTGCCCAGGAAGGTAAGCCCATCAGGAGTTGGACCAGTGCTCTGGCCAGCCAGATGCCCAACCCCTCCACAGCCCTGCCCCCACCAAGAAAATATGCATCCAAGAGGAGTCCCTGGGAGTCTGGGCTACCTCCAAAATAGCACCCTTCTCAGACTCTGCCCTTGTATGAGTAACAGGACCACCAATGAGAAGGGGGTAGTGCTGAGTGTCCCTGCACCCCTGACCCTGGTAGGGAGCAGGCCCTCCACTTCACAGATGAGGAAAACTGAGGCTTGGCCGGGGGGGACCTCCCCGGAGGCACATGGCGAATTGGAGGCTGACCTAGGCTGAGGCTCCCCACCGTTACCGCCAGCTACTCCCTATCCAGGGTGTCACAATGCCCCTCCCTTCTACAGTTGAGCACCTGCCTTGACTGCCCCAGTGTCTCGGCTTCTCCCCCAACCCCCAAGCTCCAACCAGCAACACTGCATACCCCCCTCTGTGTCAGGCCTCACAAGTGGCTCCACGGGTACACCTGTCACCCCAGGGCCCACACGGCAGACTGTGCCAGGAGGCCCAGAGAGGGATGGGACACCAGCACCACCACCCTGGTGTCAACACTATGCCCACTCTCGCAGAAGCCATGTGGGCCTGTCTGATGGGTGCCTTTGTGGCGTCAGTGGCTGGGTGACACCCTTCACCAGGAAAGACCTCCATAACCCCAGATGCTGTTTGGGAGAAGTCCCTTCCCTGGCCAGCCCAGCACTCCACGGAAAGAGGCAGCAGCATCACATCGGATCTTCCAGTCACCGATCCGGCCACACCACAGCCAGCCAGGACTCTAGGGCCAGCACCTCCCACCTGGGGCCAACTCTCCAGCGCTCTCAGATGAGTCTGGTCAAGAAAACAGAAGCTGCCAACGGCTCCCCATCGGTCACACCCACACAGATGCACACACGTGGACGGGGTACACAAACATGGGGAGTTATGCAACACACCAAGACACACACTAAGAAAGCAAGACGTGTACACATATGCACACGCACGGCTGCCCGCCTGCTGCGAGACCCGCGCACAGACAGATGGGCGCACCACGTCACCCTCTCGCACACACCCACAAAGCAGCAGCCACGGCGGCAGCGTGCACATGTGGGAGCACAGGCCACCCTCCCGGGGGCCACATCCCTACGGGGTCAGTGTGCTGAAGACTGGGGACAGCTCAGCCATGGTACCCCTGGGCATGGGAGCTCCTGGCTGCCTGCTGTTCAGGACAAGGTACACAAGCCCACCCAGGGGCCCGCCAGCTCTGCCACCCGCTGCCTGCATAGCCCTGAGCAAGACCCCTATCCTTTGAGAGCTGGCTTCCCCTGCTGTACCACACAGAATGGAGTCTACAAGGACTCTTCCACCTTCACTCAGCACCCCCTGCCTGGTTGTCCTTGGAAGGTTCCCAAATATACCTTCAAGTACCCCCAGGGGAGCAAGGACCAAGCCCAGCCCATGAGTCCAAGAACATCTGCAAGTGAAGCTGGTCCCTCTGGTTGGAACAGAAGCATTTCCAGGTTGTGACTCCTGATACAGGATCTCTGGATCCAGTCCCACTTACAAAGCGGTGTGGCCTTGGGCGAGTTACCTAGCCAGTCTGAGCCTGTTTGCTCAGCTGAGAGACAGCAGTGAGGGTACTACTTTCCCTAGGGGTGCTGTGAGGCCCAGAGGGAGCAGCGCACGCGTGGCCACAGCCCCCTCGGATACACAGCCCTTAACTCCATCATTTTTAGCTGCCCTCGTTACTAAGGAGAGGGCCCTTCTGCCATGGCCCAGCTCCTAACCCTGGGCATGAGCCACAGCAAGCCTTACCTGGTCATTATGAAACCGGAGACCAGTTCTTTTTAGGCGCTAGTGATCACTAGGGATGAGGAAACCTCTGGGCAGCCATGCCACCTCTGGCCCCACTCCCTGCCTGCCCCCCTCCCCCCTTGCTAATCAGCCTCATCTAACGGTGAACCAGGCCTTGGCCGCACACCCAGGGCAGCAGAGATTCATTGGCTGTGCTCGGCGCCCACCTTGTCACCTGTCATACTGACCTCCAGCCGCAGCCCGGCCAGGTGCAGGCAAAGGGCTTCTCGCCTGTGTGCCGGCGCAAGTGGGCCTTGAGGTGGCTGCTTTTGGTGTACATCTTGCTGCAGCCGGGGAAAGTGCATTTGTGCATTTTGATGAGTTCTGCTGCCGGATTCTTGGGGAACTTCTGGCCCACGAGTAGGCCGGTGGGGCCGGGGCCCAGGGGTCCTGACCCAATGGGCTTGGCAGCAATGGGCACAGGGGCGATTCGCACGAACTTGGATGACAGGTTCACATTGGAGGAGGGCACCACCTGGGGCACAAGTGCGAAGGTCTGACCCTGGATATTGACCAGAAGCTGGGCCACCTTGACGCTCTCCGGGGCCTGCCCAGGGGAGGCGGGCTCCATGCCTGACTCCTGCTTCACCTGCACAGGCTGGATCTGTAGCAGCACGGGGATAGGACCATCAGATGCAGGCCCCCCACCCGGGCTCTGGCTGCCGCCCACACTGGCAATGCCCAGAGGCGGGGTGCAGCGCTCTCTCCCACTGGACCCAGGATGGAGGTGGCCCCTGTGTGGCCCGGCTGAGAGCTGGTCACAGGCTTCTGCGTCCTTGCTGTTGCTCTCTGGGGCCTCCTTGACTCCCAGCTCCATGTTCTCTTCCAGAAACTCTTCAATCTCCTCCAGGGTGGGCTGGAAGGGCCTTGGGACATCATCAGGGTCACTCACAGTAAATTCGGGGAAGCAGAAATGCTCCCCCTTCACAGGTGCCGGTGCTCTCCGCCAGGCCCCCCAGGCCATGGGGCCACCGCTGGCCCCAATGCCACCACTGCCACCACTGCCCAGTGTGGCCTGGGACAGCAGGAAGTCCAAGATGCTGTCCTGGCCCTCAGCACCCGGCCCACCACTGTAGCAGGAGCAGACGGCTTGTGAGTCTGGGCTGGCACAGGAGCAGAGGCTGGAGGCGTCGCTGTCATCCTCCGAGAGGGGCGAGGGCAGCCTGTGGTACGCCCGCCCACTGGCCAGCCTGTCACCCAGATAACCAACTGGGCATTTCGGCGACGAGAAGGTCTCGTCCACTGGCAGCAAGTGGTCCACCATGCTGGCCTGGCCGTGCCGTTGGCGGCTGCAGAGAGGAACAAAGGAGGCCTGGTCAGGAGGACGGCATGCTCACCTGCCACCTCGTGGGCCTGTGCCCCCACCCCGCTGCTGGCCCACAGGCTCCCATTGCCAAATGCCTGGGTCCTGTCTCCATCCTATCCCCTGGGAGAACTCTATCTGCTAGAGTGTTTTCTGAAATTGCACCACCTGTTTGCAAAAGACCGCTCTCCAAGCCCATTGCACAATCCAGGGAGCTTTTGGTTTCAAACAGGTTTTCCAGAACAATTCCGTAGAGAACACCCGTGTATCTGTGAATGATTGAGCATGAATGCATGAGAGCGAGGAAGTATGCGGGAGGCTCTCTGTACCCTGAAATGGCCAAGGTTGGGGAACCCCATCCAGCTAACCCGAGTGGCTGCATTTCTGAGGACATCTGACCTCAGCTCCATTCTTGTTGAGTCACTGGCAGGGGCAGGAGATTGGCCATTTGCCCTCTGACCCCTGGGTGGTTGCAGCCTGAGTAGGGTTGCCAGATTGAGCAAATAAAACTAGAGGCCACCCAATTAAATCTGACTTTCAGGTTTTAAAAAACAAGCAACTTGTGACACAAGTATATCCCAAATATTAAATGGTCCACGCTCTTATTAAAAAATTATTTTATCTGACACTGAACCTTAATTTAGCAGTCCATATTTTAATCAGGTAAGTCTAATTTGTGGGGGAAAAGAGAAAAAAAGATTAAAGACCCATATCCTCACAGTCTGCTTCCCCATCTGAAGGGGGACAGCTCGTCCACCCTCCCTCAGATCCCTCCAGCCTCACCTGCTTCCTCTGTGAAATGTGGAATGGGAAAAGGGACAGAACAAAATGCTCTCAGCTGTACCCAGGCATTTTACTGAGGCTTTACCACTAGACGGACAGGACCCTGCCCCACAGTGATAACTCAAGAGCACAAAAGTGGACCCAAGTCCCAGCACTTGCATGGCCACTATCCCATTTTGACTTGACAGCCACCTAGTGGGATGGGAGATAAAATGCCCTTGGCCTGTACCCACCCCCTCCCCACCCCCCCGCCCATGGTGCACTCACCACCTCTGGAAGGCTCAGCTAACTCCCGTCTTCCCACTAGACCATGAACTCCATGAGGGCAGGCTAGGCTGCTGGGTCTCCATTGTGTTCCCAGCTCCCAGAGTGGCAGCTGGTGCCCAGGAGGGGCTCAGAGAATATCAACAGAGAAGAGAGGGGACATCTGCCTCCTCTGAAGGCCATGCTGGGTCCGGTGTCCAAGGAGAGTCAACAGTGTATAGCTGTAACGGGGCCACCTATGTGGACCTTTGTCCCCACCCAGTGACCAGTGAGGCTTGGTAAAAGGGAATGTTCTATATCTGAAACCAGAGATTCTCTGCTGCCTGTCATCACTCTGCACCCACCCCTATGCTCTGTCTTGAGGACTACTCCTGGACCTGGCACACAGCGCTACCCAACAGTCAACAAGTCAACAAGCCTGGCCAGGGACAGAGACCTCTCAGGGCCAGCTAGGATCATCATCAGCTGTGCACTCCCCAAATCTCAGTTTCCCCACCTGTTCCTGGCTCCAGTGATCTTGGTTTCCCACTAATCCAGGAAGCTTCATGGAGCTCCAGGAAACTAAGGCAAGGTAGATGCTCTGGGCAAGTCTGCGCCCCAGGGCAGTTTCACCAGGAGGACATTTGGTGCTTTGATTTTAAATACACTCATCTGAGGATTTAAAACTGGGAATTTCAAAATACACACTAGTCACCAAATTAGGTGCTAAGAAGGAATGAAAGTGCCAAATAATGTGAAGGGCAAGGAGCCCACACTGGGCCCTAGGCCCCGCTATCACCCCTTTAACCCACCCTATGAGCAGGAGGCACTGCTCCTGCCTCTGCAACTTAGCTGGGCAGACTCGGGCAGGGAGCACAACATATCTGTGTCTGCGTCTCGGTCTGCTGGGTGGGGAGGCTGCCAGTGGTGCCTACTTCCCAGGTTGCTGAAAGAGTTCAGTGAGCTAACACAACTGAACACTTACAACGGGGGCGCCATGCACACGTGTGGGTCAGTACCGGCCACTGGGATTAACCTCCAAATAGGTGAACACATATTCTTTCTGTCCCTCTGCTGTGAGCCTAAGGAATCAGGGGGTCTCCAGCCTTCCTGGAACCCAGGCCTTAACTGGTGGGAAGAGACAGATCAGGCCATGTTCTTGCCCACTTAACACTCTCCCCTGAAATGTGATCACCAACTGAATATTATTACATGAGAGTAAGAAATTACTCTTAATATTTTTAAGTGTGATGATAGTATCACAGTTGATAATGGAGATATTCACAGATGAAATGGTATAAAAAGAAAGAGTGGGGGAAATGAGTAAGTATAGTAGGGTAGGGTAGGAATTTCTACTCACTTCTCCAGGAAATGTGACCCCCTCTCTCCCAGCAGTCCAGCACCTGGGCCTTGCCCATCTCTCCCAGACCTCACATCCACCTGCTCCACTCCACACTGTGTCCTCTCTGTGGTTCCCTCTTGCCCCCAGTGCGCCCAGTGGGAATGCCTTATTTAGATCTCAGCTCTGAAGTCACAGTCTGGGGGCGGGGCGGGGTAGAGTGCTTTCCTGACCACCCTCTGTCAAACTATCCCACATTATATTCTTCTAGCAGTTGCTACCAGGCGGAAACTATCCTGGTTATATGGTTGTGTACTTTGTTTCCTGTCTACCTCCCCAACAAAATACAAGCTGTTCTGACTATCCAGTCCACCACTATCCTAGAGTCTAGAAAAGGACCTGGCAGAATTTGCTGAGTGAAGGAGAGGTTCTTCAAGAAGTCAGACAGGCAGTAGGGGCGTGGGGATTCCACCAGGAATAGAATGGCCAGAGTCAGGCAGAAGAGTTTTAATGCAGGGTTGAGCAGCCTGGGCTGGACACTCAGGCACTGAGAGCAGAGAAGGGGCTCTGGGGCTACCCTGGGTGCAGGCGGTAGAAAAAGGGCCCGCCTGGGCTGGAGGGAGCGGGCTGGGGTGCTAAAATACAGCAGCACATGGCAGAGCCAGAAGTACAGCCTGCGTCGAGGGGGAGGGGACACACTGTTCCGGGCACCGTCCCCGGCCTCCAGCCGGACTCCGCCCCCCCCCCCCCCACCAGCCCAGCCAGGCCTGCTGTTTATCCTCCCGGGGACACAGCGGCAGCAGGAACAACATGTAATTGATAACAAGCCCAGCGCCGGCCAAGGGCTGGCCATTGGGTCAGCGTGCAAATCACGGGGGTGGCGGGTGGGGGCCGCCCTTCAAAATAAGAGTCTCGCTCCCTGCGCCATCCGCAGGCCCCAAAGTCGTAGAGGCCAGGCGTCCTCCCACCTGTAGGACGTCGGGGGTTCCCGGGAGCCACCTAGTTCTTGGGGCAAAGGTGACTTGAGGGACTAAAGCATTTGGGGATTTTCGTCAGCTCCCCAGGGACTGGGCTAGAAAACATCCCCTCTGTGTCCTGGAGGGGGTTGGGGGGTGGTCCTTTGGGAATACCACAGTGGGGAGGAAAGGGGGAACCCGAAACAGATGGCTACAGTGGGTGGGGGCGGCCTCTGCTCCGGCCCCCGCCACCCCCTGGCCACCGATCTGCTCACGTTCAGTAGGAAGAACCAAGGGACTCTGAGTGGGTAGTAGGAGTACAAGACGTGTGAGCCCTGCGGGTGTGCGAGAAGGGGTGTGAGTTCATGTCGTGTGACGGCGCAAGTGCGGGGCGTGGTGCGCGGCAGCGGTGTGGCTGTGCCCGAAGGTGTCCCCGACATGCTCATGCGCGGAGCTGGCGTGGGTGCCCGCGCGGGCGTGGGAAGGGGCGTGGGAAAGGAAGACGCGGGGACCAGCTCAGACCCCTCGGCGAGCCCTGGAGCCCTGCCCGCCGGGCACCATGCCCTCGGCCCGCACCCCCTCCCCCGAAGGCCACGGCTGCGGTGACCGACGGTAACGCCACCGCCACAGACCCCTCCGTCCCCCATTCCCGGCCCCCGACTGGCCGGCGCGTCCCCCGGTCCGCTCCTCTCGCCAGGCCCGGCCGGGCGCCCGCCATATGGGAGGGCCGGCCCGCAAGGCGCTCAGGGCTCGCGGGACCAGGCGCTGGGGCGGCGGCCCGGACCTGCTTGGGGAAAGTGTCCATGGGCAACCGGGGTCACTCTCCCACGGGCGTGTCCGGCCCCCGGGCCAGCGCAGGGCTCACCCCGCTCCTCCGACATTTCCTCGGACACTCCCGCGGGGCTTGGGACAGCGGCGGCGGCGCCCAGACACACGACCAGAGGCCAGCCAGCGCCCCATTGCCCCACTCGTGCCCCAACCAGCCCCCTGGGCGCCCGGAGCCGCGTCCACGCGGCCGTCCGGCCTCCCCGAGCTTTCCCCACCTGAACTTGGCGCACGCCCGGCTAGCGGCCAGGCCCCGGCGGTCCCGAGGCCCCGGGGGCTGGGCTGGGGGCAGAGGCCTGGCTCCGGGTCCGGCGGCGGCGGCGGCCGCGGGCCGAGCCGCGGGTCCTGCTCTGGTCTGCTCACCCGCTGGACCGCGGGCCGCTGCGGCGAGCACTGGCCGCCGCCGGAGCTCCGCGCTCACTCCCCGCGGCTCACGTGACGCCGCGGGCGCCGCGAAGGCTCGCAGGAGGCTCGGCCCCGGGCGCGCGCCCCATTGGCCCGCACCGCGCGTCACGCGCCCAGCCCCGCCCCCAGCGCCGCCCGCGCGCTCGGGGTGCAGGAGCCGCCCGCCCCGCGCGGCCCGCGGCCTCCGGCCGCCTTCCCTCCCCCCCACCACGGCCGCGGGCTCGCGGCGTCCGTGGGACCCGCTTCTGCAGGTCGGTCCCCCGGTGAGGACGGGAGGCGGGCCTCGGGCCCCGCCCAGAGCCCTGAGATTGTTCCAAAGTGGAGGTCCAGGTGGGGGCCGTGCGCCCGCGCGGGCCAGCTCGGCCTCCACTCCCCGCTCCAGCCCGGTTCCCGCCGCCGTGGCTCCCGCCGAGAGCCGGGGAAAGTCGGGGGGACTTGCCTCAGGGAACGTACGGTCGGAAAAATGCGCACGGGCTTTCTGCTGAGCAGTCACGGTTATTACCCCCCGCGCAAGCGAGCGCCCAAGGCGCTGCCTCGCGGGCCTCTCGGAAGGTCTGAGGGCGTTTGACCCCTGCCCCGTCGCTGACTCTCGTGTTTGGGCCACCCTCCTGAAGACAGAGGTGCTCCACGGGCGGCAAAGGCCGTGCCCAGGCTGCTGTAGTCCGCAGCAGTCCCGGGACGCGTTGGCATCGCACTCCGGGTGGAAAGTGGGAGGCTCAGAGTGACTTGCCCAAGAAGTACGAGTGGGCCCAAGGTGCCATGCACCCTGCCATGCCCTTCACCCCTTGGGATCCAAGCAGTTACAGATGAAGAAACGGATTCTGAGGGGCTGCGGTCCTCCCTGGGTCACTTCGCCCGGTAAGGAGAGAGGAGGGGGTGAGGCAGAGCCTGTCCCAGGGAGGGCATCTTCCAGGCACCCCAGGGACACGGGAGCAGAGGTCTTTCTAAGGAGTTAACATCTTTTCCCTTCCTGGCCTGGGAGGTGAAGAGCGTTTTCTCTGCTCCTCTCCCAGTTCACTGCCAGAGCAGGAACGCATGGCCAGGAGCTGTCCTGGCTCTCTGGAATGCTGAGGGTCTGGGCTCCTGCATCCATGCCAGGGCTCGCCCCTGGATCATGTGGTCCTCCCTGTGCACCCAGCTGGGGCCAGGGATGAAGTGCCTGCTGCCACTCAGAGCCAAACCAGGGCTTGGCGGGAAGGTTTGGAGGACGCAGGTGTAGAAGATGAAATACCTCCTAGCAGCTTGGGCACTTAGGTGGTCAGAAACTGACAAGCAGAGAACAATAAATACTCTGTGGCTTCCCTTCCGTGTGGAATCTTAAAAACTAAAAACAAAACATTCCTAGAAAAAGAGATCAGACTTGTGGTCACCAGAGGATGGGGGAGAGGGAATGGGAAAAGGTGGTGGAAAGGGACAAACTTCTAGGTGTAAGAGAAACAAGCCCCGGGGGCTCTCTGGTACAACTTGACATTCGACACTGCTGTGTGACGTACAGGAAAGTTAAGAGAGTAGATCCCAAGAGTTCTCACCAGAAGGATTTTTCTTTTCCTTTTTATTATATCTATATGAGATGATGGCTACTAAGTAAACTTACTCTGGTAATTATTTCACACTATATGTGAATCAAACCATTCTGTTGTGCATGCTAAACTCATACATTGCTCCCTGTCAATTGTGTCTCAACAAAACAGGGGTGAAAAACCTGAAGGAAAGCCAAGATGCTCCTGTTACAACCCGAGTCAGATCATGTCTCTCCTTGACTCAGAACATTCCAGTGGAGCCCAGCTATCACAGCTTGCAATGCCCTACAGGATCTGTACCCCAACCCCCATTATATCCCTGATCATACTCTCTACTCCTTTCCCCTTGCTTACATCACTCCAGCCACACTGGCCTCCTCGCAGTTTCTCAAACATACCAGTCACAGTCCTACCTCAGGGCCCTTGAATGTGGTGTTCCCACTGCCTATACAAATTCTTTCCCCACAACTTGCATTGTTCCCTCACCTCCTTCGGGCTTTTATTCAGATGTTATCTTCTCAGGGAACCCTGCCTTAACCATTCAATCTGACACACTCCTTCATATTTCCTATTCCCGCATCTTGTTTAACGTTTTTACTGGCATCTGTTCCTTGCTAATGTATTACACATTTTACATTTTATTTTGTTTGTTTTTGTTCTCCTCCAATAGAATGCAAGTCCCACCAAAGCAGTGATTTCTGTCCATTTGTTCCCTTCATAGCTCTAGCACCAAGCACACAGTTAAGTGCTCAACCGCTGAATTAATGGTTGTCTGAAAGACTTAAAGCAAACAGGGTCAGCCTGAGACTTACACAGGGCTGAGGAACCTACCCCAAATGAGTTAAGAAGTTGGTTCCGAGAGAAATTAGAAGACCAGTTTTCTCCCCAAAGAGACCCAGGACAGCCCCCAAGCTAGTTTCCAAGGACTGCCTTGGCACAGAGTTCCTCCCCTCTGATTCATTCTCCTCCTCCCTCCAGCACCTGGTTAACTCCATTCATCCTGGGGATATCAGCTCAGACTTAACTTTGTAGGGCACAAAAACCTTATTTCCCATAAAACCATAAAAACCTTATTTCCCACCTCCAGGCTACACCAGGTCTCACACGTCTTCGTGGCACAGTGTTCAGAATGTAGCAGGGGCTCAGTAAATTTGTGTTGGGTAAAGAAATAAACAAATGAATGAGTGGATGGGGACAATGGCAGCCCACGTAACTGAATGTCAGGCTACACCTGTCAGGCTACACCTGAGCGGGTAGCTACAGATCTACCCCAGGCCATACTGAGGGAGAGAAACTCTCCCAATGCAGCGGGGGGAATCTGTTACCAGAATTCCCTGCCAGGAAGAAAAGGAAGCCAGGTAGTGCCTTTCCAAACAGAGATGACAAAGAAAAAGAAACATTTCTATTCACCAATGAAAACCTCTAATATATTTGCCCTCTGAATTAATTCCTACCCTATTTCTACATCATCTCGTATAGAAAAGGACCTGAGTCCCCAGCGCCTGTCCAGATCTGACTAGTCATAAAGGCCCCAGCAACAGAAGTGGGGCTTACCTCTGTTAGGAAGAAGTGGCAAAGAATTCAGGGGCGCCTGGGTGGCTCAGTGGGTTAAAGCCTCTGCCTTCGGCTCAGGTCGTGATCTCAGGGTCCTGGGATCGAGCCCCGCATCGGGCTCTCTGCTCAGCGGGGAGCCTGTTTCCCCCTCTCTCCCTGCTTGCCTCTCTGCCTTCTTGTGATCTCTCTCTCTCTGTCAAATAAATAAATAAAAAATCTTAAAAAAAAACAAACCTGCGCATTGTGTCAGTGTTCAAGTGCCACAGAAAGGCATGAAATAAAAAGTATAATTCCACGTGGCCTCAGTCTTACTCAGCATTTCTGTTTTGGTTTTCATATGATGTAACTATAAATAATATGCTTGTCTCTTTTGTGTTCATAATGGAAGCGATGGATGCCCCCTCCCTGTGTGCTAGACATTCTGTGTTTGCCTCTCCAGGTCTGTCTCCGGCCTTCGGCCCCTGCTCCGAGCCCCCAGAGGCTCATCTGCACAGGCCATGAACAAGGGCCCTGTGGTTTCCAGAGGGTTTGGCAGGTGACAGGCACTGGTAACAAATGAGGACGTGGGAGACATGCAGTTGGATTTGTCCCCTACGGGTCACTGGCAGGTGGCTTTGTCCTTCCAGTGGGTGCAGCTCCTCTCGGGCAGCCCGGCAGAGCTTCCCGAAGCCCCTCCTCTCCTAACCTTGCCCAGGACACCTCTGCCTCCTGCTGCCCCCATCCTCGCCCCAAATCACTCCTCCTCGGGCCTGTTTGGGGGCAGCCCTCCTTGTTGGTGATCTCCAGCTTTTAGGTAAAAAATACAGCAGCACTCACATTGCACCTCACAGGTGCTCACTTTAGTTGGTCTTCACAACACCCCAGAGGCCAGCATTACAGATGAGGAAATGCTGCTCAGAGAGGGAGTGTGTCGCCGAGGGGGACGATGCAACGTCCGGTGACACAGTTACAGTGGGGCCCGCACACACTCGCCCCCCCCCCCACGGTCTGTCCAGCCCCTCATGGGTTCCAGAGGCCCAGCTGAGGGACCTTGGGCACACAGCTGAGGCCACAGGAGGGCCCCGGACACCCACAGCCGGATGGCAGGGCCTGTCCTGAGCTCGCAGGTCTCACCAGTTCTGTCGTTCTGCCACACGGGCAGGGCCCTGTGTGTTGTCACGGAAGCCACATCCCTGAACCACAGAGCATCTGCAGGTCTGGCCTCCCACACCTCCCCCAACTCCAAATCTTCCCCGGATATCTCCCCCTGAGCCCCTCACAGACATCACAAAGCAAATGCATCCCAAGGAAAACCCGCCAAGCCTAGCCCTCGGCCCCAGTGTACCAGGAAGCCCAGGCTGCTGGAACAGCCCAGACCAGGCTTAAACAACAGACGTGATTTCCTCACAGCTCTGGAGCCCAGAAGTCAGAGAGCAAGGTGTCGGCAGGGTTTCCTTCTAAGGACGGTGGTCTTCTCCCTGAGTCCTCACATGTTTGTGCCCCTGTGCGTATCTGGGGTCGAATGTCTTCTTCTTATTAAGAACACCTGTCTGATTGGACTCGCATGCACCCCAATGACCTCGTTTTACCCTAATTATTTCTTAAAGACCCTATCTCCAAATATAGTACATATGCTAAGGTACTGGGGGGTTAGGATTTCAATGTATGAATTTGGGGATCATAATAACATCCTAACCCCCTGGTGTGCCCCCATCCCACCCTTGCTTCACCCAGGGCCATGTCCAAACCTCCCACCTAGTCATCTCTGCAACTGACCCCACTCCACCCCCTTCGCTCTCCCGTGGTGGGATACAAGCGGGCAGCCAGGGCAGTCTCCTGTCTGAGAGCCCACGTTAGTTCCCCATGACCACAGTAAAAGGCCCGTGCCCTAACTTACCCTGACATTCAATGCTCTGAGTGACACAACTCTTGTCACGTATCTGCTTGCTCCCACTTGTCCCACCCGAGGGCAACACGTTCTCCTGGACAGCTCTAGCTTGGTCAGAACAAGGACTCTGGACAGACCTGTCTGGGGTCAAATCCTGCTTGTGTCACCCCTGAGCTGTGTAACTTTATGAAAGTAGTTTCTCTTTTGCCAGCATACCTATAATATGGGGACAACAGCAGCAGTGCCTCAGCCATGAAGGTGTCCTACTCGATCCCTTTCTTAAAGGGCTGCCGTGGGGAGCCTTGCTGACTCACAGCCTCCAGCAGCACCCTCTGGATCTGGTGCAGCTTCGTGCAAAAGTGAGGATGTTAGGGGCTGGAGCCAGGTGCTCCTACCTGATCCCCTGACCCCCAGCCTCCCCAAAGGCAGTTTGAGCTCTGGGACCCTCTACCGAATGTGGCCAAGTTGTCTCCAAGCCGCCCTGCAGTCTGAGGTTCTCTCTCCCCCGTCCTCCCTCCTTAGCCTTCTCCTTTCCTGGATGCCAGCCCCGTACCTAGATCTAAGGCTCTCCTCACTGGATCCTACTTCTCTCTCCTCCCCCTCATTCTCTACAGGCACCCCCACAAGCCTCTTGCACATCTAACCCCTTCTTGGCATCTGCTCTCTGAAGATAAGAACTGGCACAGGTAGCTACCTCATAGGTTGTTCGAGGGTTAAGAGATACGCACAGAGAGAGACCTTAAAAAGGTGCCTGGAATAAACCTGACTCCCAGCCTCCATGTAGCTCCCTTATGAGGGCCATTCTCAGGGACTTGATTCACCCTATCCATAGAAGATTTCTGTGTATTCATTTATAGACCAGGCCTTCTTAAATTTCCTGAGTGTGCTATACTTCCTCTGACCACAGGGCCTTTGCACACACTGCTTCCTTTGTTGTGAACACTCTTACCCCTCTTTCCTGTTAGCTCAGATATAACTTCCCCAGGAAAACATTCCTGACCTCCTTTATATGTTTTCCCTACACCATCCTCTCCTTCAAAGCATTTTTCAAGGGTTATTCTCTTATGGGTGTGTTCATTTATTTCATGCTTGTCTCCCTGGGGAAAAGATTGCCAGTCCTCAGATATTCATCCATCCGTTCCCAGAACTCCCAGTTTTCAGCAGAGCACAGAATTGACCCTAAAGAAAGCTTGTATTCTGCAGCTTCCCTTGCAGCTGGCCAATGGGATGTGTGCAGAAGTGATGGTTGTCCATTCTGAGTTCCCCTGTGAAGGGAAGGGGCGTGCCTCCTTCCTTGTTCCCTTCCCTCCTCCCTGCCAGCTGGAAGGCTGGTAGGCAGACAAGGGCAATGGGCAAGGACAAGGTAGAGGAATACACACCCCAACAGGCTCACAGACTACACTGCCTCGCCAGCCTGGGCATTGAAGGACAGAAAACTGAAGTTAGTCTAGTTTGTTTAAGCCAATATTAATTTGGGTCTCTGTTACAGCAGACATTTCTCTATCTGCAGAACAGGAAGCTCTGTGAAGGCAGGGAACAGGTGTGTCTTGGCTATCACAACGCCCTCCTGCCACCCAGAAGGTCCTTGATTAATGGATGCTGAGCAAGTGAGTGAATTCTTCGGGGGCTGGACCTTTCTTCATCTCCTCAGTGACCCTCTGCAACACCCAGCTCATAGAGTGAAGTTGGAAAGAAATCTAGAGCAGCACTATCCGCTAGAAGTTTCTGTGATAGAGGAAATGCTCCCCATATCCCTGATGTCCCATAAGGTACCACATGCGGCTGGCAGCCACCGCCCTTGGCAGCACACACCAGAGCTGGAAGGGAGTATAGAGAGGATGTTGTGCAATGTCCCCTCCCCCAGTGGAGTAGCTGGCAGCCTGCTGAAATCAGGTAGACATTTGTCACAGCCCTGACACACGAGCCAGGACAGCAGGTGGAAGAGGCCTTCAAATCCCTGCTCCTGGCCCCCTTAGTGGGAGTCGCATGTCACATGACTCATGTCACGGTGGTAGCAGGGCCGATCACAGTGGGTGACTGCCTTGTCATCCAATTCCTGCTGGCCCCCACCACTGCACCCGAGGGGAGGAATTTCCATATCTGCCTCATAGCAAGGGTTCCCAGGCAGCCTGGCCAGTCCCAGGCTGCTAACGAGGTCGGCAGAGAAAGAGCTTGGACTGACTGTGTAGCAGGCCCTTGCTGGACACTTCATGGCTATGCACTCAGAGACAGATGGTCTGCTGTGTGCCTCTCACAGTGCTGTGACAGACGACAGCTGGCATATCTTGACTCTACCTATTTTACAGAAAAGAAAGTCGAGGCCAGGAAGATGGAACAATTCACCCGAGGTCACACAGCAAAGGCAGTGGCAAAGACAAAACTAGAACTGGGACCAATCTCACCATTTTTCTCTCTCCCAGGTGGCTAAGCCTGGCTCCAAGACACCGTATGCATTTCTGCTTCATCCCGTGGCTCCTAGCGGCCAGCCTTGCCTCTCGGTGATGATCTCCCCATAAGAATCGGAATGGAGCCAGAGCAGCCAGATGCCCAGCGGTGGAACCCCATCTCACACCTCATACCAGCCTGCAGCCCCTCCGATCAGCAGTACTAAACAGACCGCTGAAGCTCTTGGTGCTGACTACAGGTGTACACACCAGAAAAGGGAAGTAGCTGGCTGCTGGCCCAGCAAGTCAGTAGAAAAGGAAGGCTTCCTCTTGGGGACACCCTGCAACTCTGCCCAGGATACAACTTAGCAGGCCCATCAGCTGGAAAGAACAGGAGCCCCCTGGGCCAAAGTCAAGTGGGCAAGGGGAGGGCAGAGAAGTGTGCCTGGCACTGTGCTAATCTCTTCAAGCGGTGACTTTATTGAGTCCGCATCACTCCCCTCCTACCAGGTCCATTTTACAGTTGGAGAGATAAAGGCATGGAGAGGTCGCTTACTAGAGATCACACAGCCAGCAGGAGATGGTTCGCGGGTTCCAACCTGGAAGAGAACAAGGTAGCGGGAATTGGGGAGGTATCCTCTGCTTCCTGGAGAAGGCTTTGAGACCCTGGGAAAGGGAGATAGGAGAAGGGTCTGGAGAGAGGACCCCCTAACAAGGTGTGAGGTGGGAGCCTGTCAGAGATAAGCTGGGGCACAGAAGCGCCCAGGAATTCCTGGGGCAAGGAACAAAAATCATGGTAAGCTCATTATTCCCACAGTGATAACAGGGCTTGCCTCACAGAGAAGTTATAAGGCACTTAAAGTAGTGCCTGGCATGTAGAGAATACTCATAAACACTAGGCCTTAGCTCCAGGCCTGGTATACAACAGGCACTTAATAAGAGTTACTTAATGTACTAGCACCAGTCCAGAGAAGCTTTTCCAAGAAAGCTTGGAAGCTCGGGTGCTGCATGAATGGCCTGGGGTGCATTGCTTGCCCCTTGCCCCACAGCACAGTTGAGAGAACTACCCACCGCCTGATTTCACCTTTCCTTCCCCAAGGCTGAGGCTTCCTCAACTGCCTCAGAAGATATGGGTTCAGAGTCCCCCTCTCAGGACCCCTCCAAGGCTATTTTGGCCGAACTTTTGGTGCAGAGGAGAAAACGGACCCACAGAGCATAGTAACTTGCTCTGATCTCCGCAGCTGATTAGAGGCAGGACGGGACTCCAGGTGCCTGGGTTCCCAGCACCACTCTCAGAACCACCCAGACCTGGCCACATAGCTGACACCCCAGCCTTGGTTTCTCCAGTGGACAGTGGTCCCCTCTGTCTGGAGGCCTTAAAGGGCAGGGGCATGACCCCCCTTCTTCTTTCCCCTTCTCAATATCTAAAACCTATATGTGGCTGTGAGTGGTCATGTGAGGGAAGGCAGTGACCGGCAGTAGAGGAGTCTGGGGCCCTGGGGCCCAGATGCCTGCTGTCCCAGTCCAGGCAGTCAGCAGCTCAGGTGGTGGGTTGGCACAAGACGGATTCCTCTCTTACTTACAACACTGCCCCTTTGCGTCTCTGAGCCAGTGTTACCTCTTTGTCCTGACCAACCCCCCCACCACCGTGGGCTGGCATGCTTGGCTCCACCCCAGGCCTGTGCCCACTTGGCTGCTGGTCACCACTTGGACCTCCAGGGCCATGACCTTTGTTCCTTGGTCCCCTAGGCCTGCGTGCATTGGGATCTTCCAGAGGTGCAGGTATAAGGACAGAAGGGCCGAGTGGACAGAAGACACTGAAACCAAGAACCAGCCATCAGGGAAAAGGAACACTCAAAGGACAAGAAGGAATGTTTGAAAATGGGGCACCTGGGTAGCTTAGACGGATAAATGTCTGCCTCCGGCTCAGGTCATGATCCCAGGGTCCTGAGATCAAACCCCACACTGGGGCTCCCTGCTCAGCAGGGACCCTGCCTCTCCCTCTCCTTCCGTTGCTCTCCCTGCTTGTGCTCTCTTGCTCTGTCAAATAAATAAATAAATTCTTTTTAAAAAAAAAGAACGTTTGAAAATGTAATACTTAATACTATTCATGAAAACCCAATGAAGACAGAATAGCAGAACATCCTGAGAACCAAACCAAAGGGACAGATAGAAACTCTAAGAGAAAAATTCCCTAGCCAAGGTTTCAATGGAAGGAATTGAATTCACATTTGGGAGTGAAGACCGATCAGGTTCACCTTCCCAGTGAAATCGGGCCCATCCTCACTCTGCTGGCTGACGTTGATGTTGATGGCTAACAGGGAGTTACTGAGTCATTCCTGCCAGGTTAAAGTCCTCAAGGTTTAATATGTTTTTCAGGCCAACATCCAGCTGAGGTTCCCATCCTCTAGTTCTCCAGGGTGCCTGTCCTATTAGTCCAGGGAGTCACTAGTTATCACTGGCTCTGAGCAACGATAAGGAGCCAGCAGTGGGGCTGGGAAGGGATCACTGTTCAGCAACCACAGGGCCAGCTTCACAGGTGCACGGGGGGTCTGTGGGGCGGGGGGGTCTGTGCAAGGGTCCTGGACTTAACATGAAGACACCGAGTGCAGTGGAAGGTAGCACACCAGCCTGACACTAGCCACTTGCCGGTATTCTAGGGGAAATTCGTCATTTCAAAATACAGTAAGGAAAGCGGTGACCCAAGTGGGAAAAAGACATAAACAAAACATGAAAATAGCCAGTGCACACACAGGGAAATTTCTTACTAATTTCATGACTGATCAAAGAAACACAAATTAAAACAAGATAACCTTTTCATCCAACTTACAAGGACATTCGAAGTCATAACCCTGGTGTAAAGAGGTACATGTGCAGAAAGCAACGGTGCAATATACATATCACTTTTCAGTCTGTAAGTCTATTGTAGAAACTGATCACAAAGAATGATCAGATCTGTAGGCAGATTTGTAGACAGGCTTGTTCTTCCCAGTGTTGCTTACAACTAAGAAAACTTAGAAACCATGGAATGTGCAACCATAGGAACGTGATAATGAACTATACCCCATCTGTGCAGTGGAATATCATTTATCAATTTAAACTGGGTTTTCAGAAGACTATTGATAAAAGTTAAAGTGAAGAAAAGCCGGATACAAGGTTTATATGGATACAAAATCGTATATTCTATATACGATTATAAAAAGAAAAACAAGCTTATAGAAAACATTAGAAATACATACAGAAATATTTACATCCATGATTTTTAAAAGCATTTACATTGCGTAATGGGATTATAATGGATCTCTTTTTAGGGGCGCCTGGGTGGCTCCAACCATTAAGCTTCTGGTTCAGGTCATGATCTCCCTCGTGAGATCGAGCCCCACATCAGACTCTGGGCTCAGTGATCTTTTATTAGCATTCTATTTTTTACTTTTCCAGATTTTCTACAATAAGCGTATAGTACTTCTATAACCAGAAAAAATATGATCTGATTGTGCATCTTCGAGTGTTATTTTTTCATAATTTTTGTAAATTAAGTAAATTTAAGTAAATGTTCTTACTTCCCCCAAATTCGAAAATACAGACAGATATAAAAAAGAAGAAAAGAAGTCATTCATAATCCCATCATCATTAACATTTTCTTGCTTATTACAAAAATGGAAACACATTATACATACTATTTTACAGACTTTAAAAAATTGTGGCCACTAACATATAACATAAAATCATTCCTCCTAACCCTATAAGTATTTAGTTCAGCGGCATTAAATACAGTCACACTGCTGTGCAGCCATATCCACTGTCTCTTTCCAGAATTTTTCATCTCCCCAAACTGAAACCCCATCCCCACTAAATGTGAACTCCCCAGTCTCCTCCCCCTGGCAGCCACCATCCTGCTTTCTGTCTCTGGGAGTCTGGCGACTCTAGGGACCTCATGTGAGTGGAATCATGCAGGATTTGTTCTCTTGTGACTGGCTTCTTTCAGGAACTGTAATGTCCTTAAAGTTGATCAATACAGTAGCTTGTGACAGATTTTCCCTCCTTTTAAAGGTTGAACCATGTTCCATCACATTTTGCTTATCCATTCATCCATCAATGGGCATTGGGTTGCTCCTGGAGCCTTTTCAAACAGAACCATGGATTGTATACATCTTTCCGTGCCAATAAGGATAGATTAATAGCAGTTACTTTTACAAGTTACCTAGTATTCTATACTTATTTAGAAAAAAAATATTTACAAATAATGCGTCTTTATTTTTTTTATCGAAGTGTAACTGACATGTGTTATATTAGTTTCAGGTGTGCAGCATAGAGACCCTCCAATTGTTCCTTATCATATACAAAACTGCAGTTTTGCAGTACATCTTTGTGTACTTATGCTACTATTTTTTTTAATTTACTTATTTGAGAAAGAGAGAGAGAGGTAGCAAGAGAGAGCACAAGCAGTGGGGAGAGACAGAAGGATGTGGGGCTCGAGCCCAGGGTCCTGAGCTGAAGGCAGACACTAGCGCCTGCTCCCATCCTACTATTTCTTTTTTTTTTTTTTAAGATTTTATTTATTTATTTGAGAGAGAGATAGTGAGAGAGAGCATGAGAGCTGAGAAGGTCAGAAGGAGAAGCGGACTCCCCATGGAGCTGGGAGCCCGATGCCGGACTCAATTCCGGGACTCCAAGATCCTGACCTGAGCCAAAGGCAGTCACTTAATCAACTGAGCCACCCAGGCGCCCCCTATCCTACTATTTCTTAAAGATAAATTTGAAACGTGAGATTTCTAAATAAAAGGGTATTTTTAGATTCGGTATCTTTTGACCGACTTGTCTTCCAAAAATGATATGAATCTAGGTCCCCACAATCAATGAATCCCAATCCCCATTTTCCACATCTTCTTCAGTACTGAGTATTAGCGCTTTATAAAAAGTGACAAAATTTGGGGCAGTTTTTGCCGGCATGGTGGGTTTAAAAAAAAGTAGCACTGTTTGAATCTATATCTCTTGGATTATTGGTGAAATTAATTTTTTCCTATGTTTTTATCTTCCTGGTGGCTTCTGTGTCTTTGTAGAGTACATATTTCTATCCTCTACTTCGTAGAGTGTCAGGCAAATGTGATAACCACTACGCTACGGAAACTATACTTCGTAGAGTGATACTGAGCTTTCTCTTCCTTGAATTCTGTGCAGGGTAGACGTGGTCAACCACGTTCTTGGAGTTGCAAGATTTGTTTAGATTTCTGCAACCACAGGCAGTCAGGGATTCTAGAAGCCTCTGGTGTCATATTTAGCAAATTCCTCTCTTTCGGGGTTCCCTGTGGCTTAGGCACATTTTCCTCCTGCTGCATAGTGACCCGTCACCTTCCAGCCCTGCCATGGTTCCGAGCACTCATGAGCTTCTTCAGGCCAGTTGGAACGTATTAGGATGGGTGTGTGCTGAGATTAGACCGGTCTAAAAGTCGAGGCCGGCCATCCCGGAGGCCTGGTCTTCCCCGCACGCTCCCCCTGGTTCAGCACGTTCTCCCGTCCTGTGCTGGCTTTTAACACACCCCCACCCTCAAGAAGAGAAAAACTCTCTCCTGTGAGGCCACGCCCCATTGTTCAGCTTGTTCGGAAGAGGACCTGATCAGGGAGAAGATCCCAGGCGAGGGGGCCCAGACCATGGCCTTTCAGGAACCACCAAGGACATGTAATGGGTGGCCATCGTGGGACAAGGATCTCCTTCTCCAATGGGCCGGACTGGCAGGCACCCGCTCTGCCCACAATTTGGAGTGATTTATTATCAGGGTCAAACCATACACCAGCCTTTCAGCGGGGCTGGCTGCAGTGTGCATCGCCTCCCCCAGGCCTCACAGTAAGTGTGACTTCCCATCTTGATTTCCCAGCTGAGGGGCTGGGCCACAAAGAGGAACCTGTCTCGGGACCCAGGCTGCCAGAGGCAGAGGCAGGACGGAGGCTCTCCTGGTGCACGTCCTCTAGCTTTCTGCCGCATGAAGGGACCTGTCCCCTGGAGCAGGAACCAGGAGGGTGTTCCAGCTGTCAGTCAGGGCGGTGTTAGACTCTCCAAGCTGACAGGAGCATGGCCCAGGGCAGGCAAGGGGTCAGAGGTCCCAGGTTTGAGGGCCCCTAGCCATTCTCACCTGCACCCACTCCTCTGAGCCGGAGTGGACCCAGTGTCGTCGAACATGCGAGGCATCCTGGGATGCGCTTCCCTGAAACCTCCCTGTTCTCAGAAACAGTTCATCCACTCGTTCTCTTGCCAGGCATGTATTGAGCACTTACTGAATGCCATGCACTAGTCTGGGGATACAGCAGTTAGCAAGAGGGAAGGGCCTAGCTTCTGGGAGCTCCTATTCTAGTGGGGATAAGCAAGGAGTCAAGGGAATGGACCTTATAACTACGTGAGAATAAGTGCTGCGAACAGTTAAGAGTACTCACCCAGCAGCTGTCAATGTCCTCATGGAGGTTCTAATGCACCGACGTCCTGTGAGGGTGATGGACAGAGGGAAGCTGCTTCAGGTGGGCCAACCCAAGAGGGCCTCTCTGAAGAGGTGACATCGGCATGAGAGGAAATTCTTGGGAAGAACGAAGGGAAGGGCAATCCAGGCCAAAGGAACAACAAATCCCAAGGCCTATTGGCGGGAAAGAGCCTGTGGGTTTGAGGCACTGAAAAGAAGCTGAGGCTGGGAGCCGGGAGCTGTGGGTATGAGGCAGAAGCACCGAGAGGAGGTGCGGGAAGACAGCCCACAGGGAGACATCACCTTCTGGCCCACCCAGCTCGCATGTTACCAAAACAGATTCTCACACCATCCCCTAACCCAGGCTCCCTGTGGTGAGCGCTGGTGCCTTGGACTCGGTCTGCTCTGCGCTCATGTCATTCATTAAATAGAGGGAGAAAAAAGAAAGAAATGCAACCCGTGCAATTAGCCTCCAGACCTGCTAAGGGACCGCAACTGACGATTTAACAAACACTGTTGTCGATGGGTCATAAAGATTTGTGTTTGAATTCTCAGAACAATGGGAGTCCACTGGAAGGTTCAGGGGTGGGAGAGACTGGACCAGATTTAGGTTTTAAAAAGATTGTTGTGCTGTTGTATGCAAAAGGGAGTGTCTGGGGCATATCAGTCCGCCAGTGTCCCCGAGGGACAAGACAATACCCTCAAGCGGGTGATACTGAATCGGCGACAGGGCTCTTGACAGAGGTGGGGCAGTGTGGCAAACTGTGAGTCCCACTGAGGCCAGAGGCACTGGGAGACTGGAGTGGGAAAGGGGTGGCCAGCAGCAGGCCAGAGCCCTGGCTTGGGACAGTGCCTTACGCCTCTCTGCTCCCACCTCCCATTGCCTGTAGCACCTCCTATTGGCCAAGCCACACAGGCTTCAGTGAGGTTCAAGGTCAGCCTCCAGAACAAGGCAGAGGGCAGAGAAAGGGGTGGCTAGCAGAGACTGGACACTTAGGAAGAGACAGGAGGGGAAGACAGATGGGATTGGCGGAGCCAGGCGAGAGCCTGCGCTGGCTTGGACCAGGTAGTGGCAAAGGAAATGCAAATGGCTTTGGGAGTAAGGGCAGGCGAACCTCAGGACTAGCCAAGGATTGGATTGGGCTCTGGTAAAGAAAAGGTTTTGTTTCCTCTTTGAAGCTCTTGGAAAAAACACAGGATGCAAAACTGTGGTGGAGTGGAAGGAGCAGACATCAAGGCACACAGGCCTGGAGGCAAGCCCTGGACTCAGCACAGGCATTGAGTGAGGGCAGGGAGGGTACTCAGAGTATCTGCTGGAGGGTGCAGGCCTCCGCTGGTCAGAATACCAGCACAGCTGTCTGTGGGAGGCACCCCCCTCTGTTACTGGGCCACAGGCAGCCCGAGGCAGAGGTGTGGCTGGGAGCAGGGGACCCCTGGGAGTCGGGACAAGGCAGCTCACCCACACTTGAATGTTTTCCTTGTTGGTCCTTCCCTTCTGGGGCATCGTGGGTACATCACCACCCAGGTGTGTCATTTCAGTTAAGGGGGATCATGCTGGAATATTCTGAAGGCAAAAGCAAACGACAGAAGCAGAGCTCAACCTGAGATGGCATTTGGGGTGGGGGGCCCAGCCCAACCCAGCAGGATGAAGAAAGATATGTGACATTCCCTTATCTCTGAGACCCCCGGCGTGCTCAGGGAAGGGGCATGAGCAGGGGCAGCCTTGGATGGCACACCTTCCCTCCATGGTCATTTGCAGAAGTCTTTATCCCTCTGTCCAACTAAACAAGTTAGAACCCAGTCATGGGTTATGGGATCCCTTCACTAAAGTGTAATAAGCGTTGTTAAGAACAAACAGCAAAGAAAAGGATACTATCAAAAGGGAAAGGAAAGAAAACGTGTGTGTGGTAGCTACCCAGCACAGACAAAAGGGTCCTGAGGAGAAGGTAGCAGACAAGCTTCACGGAGCCCATGCTCCGGGCACTTACATAAATACCTTTCAGGGAGGGAGTTTCTCTGTAACGTAGATGAACAAAATCAGCCCTAGAATGAGACAGGGAAAAAAAAAAAAAAAGGTAGCAGGAGGCAGAGTTATACAGCAATGTCAAGACAGGCTTCAATCAGGGTATTTACATGGAAGGGCCCAGCCAGACTCAGAGTCACAAAAAAGCATTCCTAGCCAAGAGCTCAGCACATGCTAAGGCACTGAGGTGAGACAGGCTGAGAGAAGACCAGTGTGTCCGTAGCATGGTGAGCACACGTAGTGAGGCAGAGGTCAGGCCAGATGGAAAGGCTTGTTCCCAGCTAAGGGCAGTGAGAAGTCACGCAGGGCCCTTCACTATCCTGCCATCAGCCCTGGGTCCAAGGTCCCGGGCTCGCCAAGGCCCATGGCCTGCTCCCCAGTGACTTGGGAGTGGGCTGTCCCTGGTTCAAATCAGAACACACCACATGCCTGCCCTGAGCTGAGGCCCAAGTAGGACACTAAAGGAATGGAAGTCTGGTGCCGTGTGCCCAGGGTGCCCACTGCTGGGACCTTAGCCACATATGTCTGTTTTCAGTGTAGTGGATTCTTCTGTGTAACTCATGAACCCAGCAAATAAGCCAAGAGATAGACAAGGGTGTTCAGTGAAGAGCCTGGGTCCCTCCTATTGCCACCTGCTCCCCCAGCACACCTTCTCAGAGGCCACCCTGTGGACATTTCTATGGATATGTTAAGCAGAAAAGGGTCGCCATCTTTATTACACAACGTGGATTCTAATACACACACACGCACACACGTACGCACACATGTACGCATACCCATGCTCTTTAACCGTCTCCCTGAGGCTGTTCCATATGGATACAGGGGACATTCCCCGACATCTGAGACAGTTCCACTGTGTACGTGACTCCCCATTCACGGTCAGCCCCTCCTGTAGCATAGTGGGCTGGGCAGGGTGAGGCGAGTAGGGTCAGGTCAAGGGTATTTGTATCTTTTTAAAAGATTTATTTATTTATTCTAGAGAAAGAAACAGCATGGGAGGAGGGGCTGACTCCCTGCAGAGTGCGGAGCCCGACTTGGGGCTCAATCCCAGGACCCTGAGATCATGATCTGAGCCAATCAAGAGTCAGACACTCAACCAACGGATTTCCCATACCCAGGAGCCCCAAGGGTATTTGCATTTTTAAAGTTGGATTAATATCTGCAAAGTATCTCATTGACTTTTGATAAGGAATCAAAGAGGCAGGGCCTCCAGGGTGACTCCAAGTCTCTTAAGCCTCTGACTCTTGACCTCAGCTCAGGTCTTAATCTCAGGGTTGTAAATTTAAGCCCCACACTGGGCTCCATGCTGGTCATGGAGCCTATTTAAATTTAAAAACAAAAGGAAAGAAAGAAAATAAAAGAATTGAATTAAATGACTCCTAACCTTTTTGCCCACCAGCAGCCCTGCCTGGCTCCCATTCCTCTTGTGGGCGAGGGAGGAGGAATCACTGGCCCCGGAAGGGGGACCACTGTCTCAACCCTACAGGGCCTGGCCCTATACTTGGGGTAAGTGGAGGCCTCCATCAGGGCATCCAGTCTCCGAATATTCCTGCATCTTCTCCCACCCACCCAGCCTGAGGCCATCCTCCATCCTCAGGATCAAGACCTCTTCAGCTGCCCAAAAGGATCAAGACCTCTTTGGCTGGTCCTAGTCCTCGCTGGGACTTTTTTCCATGCCTCTGGCCACTTCTTGCAAAAGAAAATGTTTCCCATGCAGCACCGGGCATGTTGCCACTGTCGGAGAAGCCAGGAAAACTCAGGGGGCGCGAACAGCTAGGGCTGCAGAAGTCTGATTCGGATTGTGGTCTGGGCACCAGGAGCTCAGGGCCCTCGGGCAACATGGGCATCTGGGGTGCAGGCCTCCCCCTTCTGTGCAAGGACACTTGAGAACATCACTGCTAGGTGTCAGCTACTCTCTGAGCATTCAAGCCACATCAGTGAACACACAGGCAAAGATTTCTGCCCTCGAGGAGTGTGTCGTCTATCGCAGGAAGATCAAAAACGGGCAGCAGGAAGACTCAGACAGAAAATGATAGGGAAGGTCAGAAGAGAGCTATACTATGGAGAAGTAAGAAGTGGAGCCAAGTGATGTGTTCAGGCCGGAGATGCAGGCTGTAATGTGGAACAGGCCAGGAGGACGGGGCTTGTTGAGAAGGTGACAGCAGTCTTGAAGGTAAAGGGAAGAGGAAACAGTGCAAATGTCCTGAGGCAGCTGGGCTGATGTCGTTGAGAAATCAAAGAAGCCAGTGTGGCCACAGCAACATGGAAAAGAGTTGAAGGAGAGGGGTGATGTTGGGTGAGACAGGCGCCCACTTGGAGACTCTTTCTGTAAACTGGATGGGGATGTCTGAGGCCGAGCAGCAGCCACAGTGTGAAGCCAGCAGGACCCTAAGTGGGACCAAGAACTTAGCCCAGGCCAGACTCTGTTCCAAGCACTTTGCCAGTATCAATCCATTTAATGCTCACATAACCTTATAGACCTGGTGTACTCATGGTCCTGTTGTATAGATAAGGATACTGAGGCACAGAAAAGTAAAGGAATTCACCCCAGGTCACACAGCTCAAAGATGGCAGAGGTCAGGTTTGAACCCAAGTCATCTGAAGCCAGAGCCCAGGTTCTCAAAGAGCCACATGTTTTGGACAAAAAGTCACAACCCTCACCTGCCTGAGTCATGTTCCTCACCCTGAGGAACGATGTTTGTAAAGAAAATAGAACACAGAGTTCTTGTCAGAGAGGTGAGCCAGCAGACAGACAAGAGGTCCGGCTCGGATCTAACATCGGGAAGTCCTACCTGCACACTCACCAGAGGTGGGAACTCAGGTCAGCCCCTCGACTTCCCCGCATCTCCATCCCACCCTGTGGGCAATAGGAGCCATGACGATAGCTGCCTGGCACAGGGCATGGCTCAGTGAGGGGGTGGAAGCGTTGTCATCTACCTGGGGTGACACAGGCTGCCCACCAGAGCGGGCAGGCCAGGCTGGACAGGGGACCAGAGGTAGGGGGAGCCTGGATCCCAGGACCTGGGAGGAGCCATTGACAGACAGGAGCCAAGAGTAATGGTCACCAGAAGGATGCTGAGTCACAGAGAAGGACCTGCATTAAGGGCTTCCAGGGGAAACTGACCACTGCAGAAGATAGAACATTGTAGGGAATGAGACCCCGGACACACAGACCTGCCAGCTGTGTCTGCACCCGTCTTGGCCTCAGTTTCCTCATCTGTGAAACAGAGAAGGAGAATGTCAGAGGCAGCTGGCTGAGACAGAGCGAGGGCTGCAGGTTGCAGAAGCTCCCCATTGGGACGAGGAACTCGGCTCGAGGTGGTCATTAGATCCTTTTGTCTTCTTCTTGCCCCTGGAGGGTTGCTGTCACTCGGGACTGTTTCTTAGGAGTACATTTAAAAGTAATTTCTACTTTCGGCTGGGAAGCTTTTGGGGGCTTGGCATGGTCATGCAAAATCTGTACCCATGTCCCAGCTGTATGTGGCCGCTGAGCTTTCAAGTGTGCCTTGTTCGGTTTGTTCATGGGTAGACTCTAATCCACCTGGGGTTCCATTCTGCCTTGCTTCTTGCTCTGCTCCCCGCCCTTGGCTTATGTGTCTTGCCCTGAAGAAGAGCTCTGCTGGTCATCCACAGGCCACCAAGCTTCTGACTCCTGGCTTCTGGAAACTTGTCAAGTACATCTCCCTTGTTCACAGATCCCATCGCCATTTAGGTATTACAGCTTCACTGTGTACATTTTTCTTTTGTTTTTATCTTCCTTGCCCACGTGCCATGGATCTGAGCCCTTCTTTATCTCATCAGCAATAAAGTCAGCCGTTTTCTGATACTTCTGTGGCAAGCAGTCTATTTATTCTGAGAGGACAAGCTTTGTTTCCCCCTCATCAAAGTTCAACAAAGCTTCGGAGTGATACTATGCCCTGAGAGGGGCCTTTTCCCGGAGATTCCTTTGGTCTGGGCGGCTTGTAGTCTATCTTTTTTGCCAGTAACTTTCAAATTTCTGTCTCTTGCTGGGATCTCTCCCCTGAATTCCGGCCTTTTGAATCCAGTCACCTGTCTGCATCTCCACGTGAGTGTTTCTGAGACACCACCAGCCTTCAGGTTGTGGCTCACCCCTAATATTTGTGGGACCCGGGGCGAGAGGGAAATGGAGGTCCCATCCCCCTGCTTCTCCTCCCTCCCCGGCTCCATCCAGAGTGTCAGGGTCTAGCGCCCTCACGCATGGACATCAGGGCCCAAGCTCTGTCCACACCCATGCCTGCCTCCACAAAGAGCACCCTTCCCCTCCCGGGCCTAACAAGGCCTATGCCTGTGCTGCAGCGTCCCTTTGGAAGGGGCAGGCCTGGGAGCAGGCTCTGAGTCATCTGGGCAGGGAACTCTGGGGTCCAGTTCCTGAAAGGTCAAAGGTCAGCTCTCTTCCAGGGCTCATGGCTGACCATCACTTAGTCCTGTAGATTTTCCTTCTGCCTCTCCCTCACCAGTCCCTGGGGCTTTGTCCGTACCACCGCCCTCTCATCCGGAAGGCAGAGCAGCAGTTCTTCCCGCATCTCCTCTTGTCTGCTCCAGTCCCTTCCCAGCTGTTCCTGGGAGTAAGACCCTCGCTCCGCGGTTTCCCCGGGCCCAGCACAGACTCGGCCTCCCGCAGCCGTAGCACACCCCTCCTCGCAGTGGTTTGAAGCACTACATTTTAGGGTGGTTTGTTACACCGCAAAAGCTGACTGACACTCCGGGGTAGTTCCTGGAGCTCCCCGGGGCCTTCCTGACCTCTGGTCTCTCACAGGGGCCACTGCCCCTCCGGCTCCTGCTTCACCCTGACCTGCCCTTTCGGCCAGGTTGGAAACAATTGCTCTGTAAGAAGGCTGCCCTCGCCGTTCTGGCCTCCGAGTGAGCTCCTGGTTGTCCCCGTCCTCGTCTGTCATCCCTGTCCCGTCTCCGCCCCTCCCCTCCCTGCCTCACTGTGAACGGAGGGGTCTCCCTCTGGGGCTCCTCCTGTCCACCAAGCCCTTCGCTCACTCCCTGTGCCCGTTCGCCCGATCCACGTCTCTCTACTCCGAGGGGCCGTGAGCTCCATGGGGACAGAGACTGCCTCAGACCTCCAGCTCCCACGGCGTGTCCGGCCCGGAGCAGGAGCTCAATAAATGGTTGCTGAGCGAATAAACGGCTGAACAAATGGTTTCCATCCGAGTCAACTTTTACTCCAGTGCTGCAGACGGAAGTAAATTCGAGCTCAGGGCAGGGAAGCGGCGGCCAGCTGCCTCCGGGCTGAGTGCCCGGCAAGGCCAGACGGGGGGCAAGAGGTCCTCCATTGTCCAGAGGTCACGCAGGCCAAAATCATCTCTGCAGTCCTCCCTGGCAGCTCTGTCTCATGACCAGCACCCAGCAACATGCTCACGATGTATCCAGAACCCTACCCCTCGGTCTTTTCCCAATGCAGCCGCCACGAGGACCCTCCGAAAGCATGAGTCAGCTCATGTCTTCCTCTGTTCGGAACCCACCAACAGCCTCCCCCGTCACCCGCGGAGGTGAAAGCCCAGGCAATGAGCTGGGAGGCCCTTCACCATCCTCCCTTCACTTGCTCTGCATCCTGAGCACTCCCCATCCTCCCTCCCCTCCTCTATCCCGCTCCCCTCCGGTGGTTCACCCCCACTGGCCCTCCCCTGGACTCAGGTCTCCCAGGAACTCATGCCATCACCATCTTCAGGTCATTGTGCCAAAGTTCCCTTTCCCAGAAGGCCCCTGCTGACCACACTGGGCAAAGGAGCAACTCTCCACCCCCACCAAAACCTCCCCAGGCCCCTCACTAGGCTTTTTTCCTTGCCGTTGCATCTTCTGCATCAGGCCTGCTGCCTGTTGGGCCGTTTACGCATGGTCTCTCATGCTCCATGAGGAAGTTAGTCCTTTGGCAGGAGGAATTTTTGCTTCTATTGTCCTTTGCTGCATTCCCATCGTGCCTGGCTGTTGATGAATGCTCAATAAGTCTTTCTTGAATGATTGAAGGAATAACGTCACACTGCTCAGCCTGCCCCCCACCACCCAGGGGTCATCCCAAGGCCTCATCTCAAACCTCAGCCCAAGCACCAGCCCCTGCCTGGCACCAACCCACCACCCATAACCAGGGCAGAGAAGGACCTGGCTGTCAGCAGCTCACAACTTGCATGCTCCTGGATGGGCCTTTCCTGTGCCCCTCTGCCTCACCAGGGCTCCCTTCACAGCAGCCACACTCTTTCCTAAGGTGGCCTCCTTCTGCTTCATCTGGGTCAGGAGTGACTGCGGGGCAATGACTGCCTTTCTGGTTGTCACTAAGCGGCACTATGTTCCAGAGCCCAGCCACCTAGGTTGGAACCTAACCTGGATCAATAGACCTTTCCTAAATCCCAGCCCCAGCCCACACTTAGGAGGGATCAGCTATGCTTGCTCATGGTCCCCCATGGATGCCAGACTTGGAGTGGGCAGGGGTGAGTTGCCCACCAGGGACCACTGCACTGCAAAGGAGACCAGCACGGGAAGAGTGTTGCCACTCATCACTCTCCAACTTCTTGTCACCTCTTTGTCACCAGCAAAATCTGGTCAAACTTTCTCAGAGAAGCAGACCTACAACTGTTTCTTCCACTCTTCAGTAAGGCAATGCGCTGCCGAGGCTGGGTACATTGCTGTAAACAGGAACAAATGTCAAGGCACTAGGGGATATGTGGGTTACTCACATTTTTTAAATTGAATTGAATTGAATATATTATGATCTCCTTAGGTGCAAGGAATAGCCTACTCACCTTTCACATCCTCAAGGCCTGCTTAGCTAGGAGCTGGCATACAGAAAGAAATTCTGTTGCACTGGCTATGTAACAAATACCCCCAAACTTGGTGGCTTAAAACAATGACCACACTTATTTGCAAATCTTCAATTTGTGTAGGCCTTGGTGGGGATAGTATACTTCTGCTCCACTTGGCATCAGCTGGGGTGATTCAAAGCCTGAGAGCTAAAATGATCTGAAAGATTGCTCATCATATTGCTGGGAATTGAAGCAAATTCTTGGCTGAAGTCTTAGCTGGGGTTATCAGCCAGGACACACACACATGGCCTCTCCATGTGGCCAGGACTTCCTCAGTACACGGACACTGGTTTCCAGGGCTGAATGTCCTGACAGACAGCCAGGAAGAAACCCTATCACCTTTTATGATGGAACCTAGAAAACCATACAAGCTCACTCCTGCCACATCTGTCAAGGCAGCTGCACAGTCCTCCAGGCTCAGGGGGTAAGAAATGGTGTCTGTATCCTGATAGACAGTTGCCAGGTTCTAGAAATGCACGTAGGACCAGACATAGTGCTCTGGCTCTTTTGGGGAAATACTATCTGTCACAAGGGGCTACAAAATGCCTTCAGCATCCCAGCAGAAAAAAAAAAACATTCCCACCTAAACTTCTGTACCCAGCAAAACTACCAATCAGGTGAATTGTGGAAATTCTCAAAAGTTTACATCCTGCGACTTTCTCTCAGAGAGTGTTTGGGCCCTAGGAAGTGATCTTTAGAGTGGTTTCAAGGTTTGTGATCATGACATATAGACGGGAACAGATGATAGAAAGATCAGTTGAATAAAATAGAACCTGGACACAGGTCTATGTGTAAACAAACAGATACTATCTGGCCATGGTAACAGTGCAGATTAGACTGGCAAAATTTAAAAGCCTGATAGTATAGAGTGTTGACAAGGAAACATATCAAAGGCAACTTAAATTCCCTGTTCACAGGGTGTAAATTGGTGCAACCACTTTGGAAAACAATTTGGTATTATCCAGGAAAACGGAACAAATGCACATCTTCTAACCCAGCAATTCCACTCCCCAGTGTCCACCCAAGAAAAACTCTCATACCTGTGCATCAGGAAACATGGACAAAATTTGTTTTAGAACCATTGTTTGTAAAAGAAAAAAACTGGACACAGCACAATGTTCCACAACAGTAAAATAGATCAACTGCCTTATATTCTTACAATGAAAGGTTACCAGGTACCCATGAAAATGAATGGGCCACATGCACGTGAGCCAAGGTGGATGGCTCTCCCGACGCTGAGCAAAGAAGCCAGTCCCCAAAGAAGAAGGGCAAATGCTCCCCTTTCTATGTACACCACCAGGTGAGACTAAACAAGCTGCTAAGGCCACACACGTGGGTGAAAAAACTAAACGAACCAGGCAAAGCGCATCACAGAAGTCAGGGTGAGGACCCCAGGGATTTCTAAGAGACTGGAAAAGTTTCAGTTCATAGTCTGCATATTTGTTCTTCTTCTTCTTCTTTTTCTTTAATAAAATTATTCTTGGGGTGCTTGGTGGCTCAGTCAGTTGGACATCAGATTCTCAGGTTCGGCTCAGATCAAGATCTCAGGGTCCTGGGGTCAGCCCACATCTGGCTCCATGCTCAGCGGGGGGAGTCTGCTTAAGGTTCTCTCCCTCTACCTCTGCCTTTCCCACCCCTCTCCCTCAAAATATACAAATCTTTAAAAAATAAACAAATGAAATAGAATGATACATTCTTCCATATGATTTCTATATTTCATAATTTTAAAAATGGATAAAACTAAGAAGGTGGAAAACAAAGTATTTAATTTCAGGGAGAATTGCAAACATCGGGGAAGTGTCAGAAGGGAGCAACACTAATGTAGTCATGATGGGACAAAGAAACGTGGGTTCTCAAACCCCGAGTCAACCACACTGGGAAGCTGATGAGCAGAACCCAGGGTTGCATGGGATGTTCAATCTTCACCTCCCATGACAGGAAGTTGACTGATATTTATTCACAGTTCAATCAAGAGGCTGAAATTTAAACCTATTATTTACAAAAATGAAGGCATATATCAGAAGAAACAGCCAGAAGAGTTGAGAGGAGGGGAGGGTGTCAGGGGCCAAGGAAGTGCTGATTTTTATCACATGGCTTCAATAAATCTTGTTTAATATTTAATAAATAGTTGTTGGGAGAAGTTGCCTTTAAGTCCTTCAGAAATGCAAATTAAAGTGATACTTGGGATTTTTCTCCCCATCAAATTGGCAGAGAAGAGAAAGGGTGATTATACTCAGCATTGGTAAATGTTGAGGTGGCTAGCGCTTTCCTACACCCCCACATGGGTGGATGTGAATTGGCACCCATGACATATTGTGCATTTGTCTATTTTTTCAGTGTTTTGAAGCATTTGTGAATGAATCCATGGTTGGTTTTGGAGGTGGTTCCTATTAAGTCATATTACTATTGGTTTAAGGGGTGCTCTGATTAGGCCCAGCAAAGTTGGGGTAAAGACTCCTTGGGTTAGTGTTTGGGGAGGATCAGTTTCAAAATGTGAACCTGAATCAGGGTCTGGAATAAATTAAGATTCTGATGGAGCCAAGGCTGGGATGAATGGTCTTGGGTTGGAGTTTGCCAGGATGTAGATTTCCCATTAGGTTCGAGGTCAGGCAGCTTACAATAAGAGGGCAAAAGGAACTGCGTCGGCTTTGAGACATCCCGCCTGCCCTCAACACCTCCCTGTGACTTTTTGCAGCAATTTAAGGCAGGCGTCTTCGGGGTCCCCAACCAGGACGCTGTGGCCGAGGAAGGGGCGGCTGCGTTCACATCAGCGAGCAGGACTCCTGCCCCAGGCTCAGCTCATACTTGTGCTAGGAGCAGCCGGACACCGGCCTCCGGGCGAGGGAGCCAAGGTCGAGGTGGCACTGTTTGCGCGGTCCCGCTTGACGTGAGCCCGCAGGGCAGCGTCTTTTCAACTTGTTTACAAGCCTGCGTCACCGGGGAACCTTTCACCGCTACCTAGGACAAAAGGTTCCTCTTTTGTAAGTCCCCTTTGGACAGAAAGGGCATTTGCACAGGCCGGGGCTCAAACTGGTGCAGGGTGCCACCCTGTGGTAGATTTGGACAGCGCGCCCACACCCATCAGCTCGTTCCTCCTTTCGCCCATCTACACCCACTCTACAACCTACCCACCATACCTGCATCATCTGTCCATGCCACCCATCCACCCACCCATCCATCCGCCTCTCTACCCCGCCACCCAGCCGATCCATGTCCACCCATCAACACACCAGCCACCCATCCGCCTACGTAAGTCTAGATCAGCTCTACATATATCCTCTCTCCACCCATCCATCCACCCACCCATCCACTTATTCATCTCCAAGAATTTTCATTCTTTCTGGTAAATATTTATTTTTCCATTCATATCCACTCACCATCTACTATCCATTGACATTTGACAAAATATTTATGGAACACCTTCTGTGTGCTAGGTCCTGTGCAAAACATTAGGGTCAAGGGGTCAGAGGGCATAGTTCTTATCCTCATGGGACCTACACGACAGCAGAAGAGACACACTCATAGAGGCCCTTGTGAAATGGCCATTGCTTTGAAGGGATTACAGGGCACTGTAAGAATGTGTCAACTCAGACTTGGGGACGAGGGATGGCTAGGCTGACAAATGACTTCTAGGCTGAGGTTTAAAGAATAGCCAGGGATAAGCCAAGCAAAGAGGAGTAGAAGGACAGCAGCTAGTGGTCTGGCACAGGATGCCACAGAGGCAAAGGCCTGGAATCCAAGTGGGCTCTGAACAGAGGGGGTGGAAGATATTTTGGCATATGTGCAATATATGGAGATCTCCCCCCATGCATCCATGGGAGAACCTGCACTGGGCTCCTCAGTGTGAGGTGGTTGGGGTCAACACATTGTCCATTCAACTTCCGCTCCCTCTTCCGCTCTTCCCCAGGGCCATATGCCCTGATGCTGAGATTCCCCTCACAGAGTCCCATTTTCCATGCTAACACTGGTTTAGGCATGTGTGGAAAAATCGTTTTTGCTAAGGAGATGTGACAAGTGTTCTGAGGGGTTTCTCACTGTGTGAGGTGATACTGCCTTCTTATTTAAGTCATTTTCTCACGGAGCTTTCTGTTTCTTGATACCAAATGCAACCTAAATGATGCCAGGAACTATTATTGAGAAACTCCTTATCCTGGGCTCCTGAAGCTCAATGACACTTTTGTGGGGCACAGTCCAGGAAGTGACAGCCTACTGTCTCAAATCTCCTGGTCCAAAAGCAAGAATGTCCTACCCCACCTTAGCTGCAACCACCCCCACGCCCACCAGTTCAGCACCATGTTTCCTCCATCTTATCCTCTTTCTCCTCCCCCCTCTCTCTCTCAATCTTGCTTCCTCCACACCCTCAAGCCTGGTCTAGTCTCAGCCCCTCTTCCTGAATGACCACAATCCTCATGACCACTTGGGACCTGCACCCCACCCCGCCCATCCCCACAAAGCCTATGAAGACCAGGCACTGGAGCACCATCTTTGATCCAGAATGATGCTGTTGCAACTTTACCAGCCAGCACACAGAATCTCCCAAGCCTTAGCCATCTGGCATCTGAACTGTGGCACTGGGTCTGCCTCTGATGACCAAGGCTCCAGCAGAACCGCAGGGGAAGAACTTGGTCAGATCTCCCAGTCCCATGGTGGGTCAGTGCCAGCCTGCCCTCAAAAAGCAAGATAGGGCCTCAGCCAAGGCCCTTGCGTCTCCTCCTTCCTCACCCATCAGATCACCCCCAGAATTTCCTGAAACTATTCTCACCCGGGCCACTGACAGTCTCCTATTTGACAGACTCAATGAATACTTTTCAATCTGTTAGTCACTCAAGAGCATTTCTTCTTCTTTTTAACGTATTTCTTGAGATATTCATGTACCAAATAATTCACCCATTTAAAATGCATCTAGTATATTCACAGGGTTGTGCAATCACCGCCATAATCTACTGTAGATATTTTCATCTCCATAAGAAAAAACCTACATCTCCATTTAGTGGTCCCTGCCAATTTCCCCCAACACCATCCCTTCCTGAGCACCTGGCAACAACTCACAGACTTTCTGTCTCTGTGGATTGGCCTATTCCTGGCAAACAGAATCAAACAATACATGGTCTTTGGGAACTGTCTCTTAGCACTTAGTGTAATGTTTTCAAGGTTCATCTATGTTATAGTATTTATCAGTACTGCATTTCTTTTTATTGCCAAATAATATTCCATGTGTGAGAGTACTATATTTTGCTGATCCATTCATCAGTTAATGAAAATCCAGGTTGTCTCTTAGCCATCATGAAGAATGCTGCCATGAACATTCACATGCAAGTTTTTGTGTTGACATGTTTTCATTTTGCTTGGGTCAGTATCTAGGAGTGGAATTGCTGGGTCATGTGATAACTCTGGTGTAATTCTTTGAAGAGCTGCCAGACTGTGTTCCAAAGCAGCTGCACCATTTTGCATTCCCACCAGCAGTGTAGGAGAGCTCCAATTTCTCCACATTCTCACCAGCACTTGTTAGTAACCATCTTTTTGAGTAGAGCTATCCCAGTGGGTGTGAAATCATATCTCATTGTGGTTTTGATCTGCATTTCCCTGACTAGGTGTGCTGTGCATCATTTCATGTGCTTGTTGGCCATCTGCACATCTTCTTTGGAGAACTATCTACTGAGATCCTTTGCCCATTTTTAAATGGGATTATTTGCATTTTTCTTAATGAGTTGTAGGAGGTCATTATATATTTGAGATACAAGTCCTTTATCAGATATATGCTTTGCAAATATTTTCTCCCATTCTTTTCTCTTTCTTTTTTTTTTTTAAAGATTCTATTTATTTATTTGACAGACAGAGATCACAAGTAGGCAGAGAGAGACGGGCAGAGAGAGAGGAGGAAACAGGCTCCCCGCTGAGTAAAGATCCTGACGTGGGGCTCGATCCCAGAACCCTGGGATCATGACCTGAGCCAAAGGCAGCGGCTTTAACCCAGTGAGCCACCCAGGCACCCCTCTTTCCCACTTTCTCGATGTTATCTTTTACAACACAAAAGTTTTTAACTTGGATGAAGTCCAGTCTATCTCTTTTTGTCTTTTGTCATTTGTGCTTTTGGTGTCAGAGCCAAGGAATAGCTGCCTAAGTCAAGGTCACAAAGATTTACTCCTGTGTTGTTTTTATTCTGAGAGTTTTAGTACTTACATTTAGGTCTCTGGTTCTATTTGAGTTAATTTTGGTATGGGATGAGGTGGAACCCAGCCTCATTCTTCTGCATGTGGAAATCCAGTTGTTCTAGCACCACATGTTGAAAAGCCATTTTCCCCCTCATTGGATTTTCCTGGCACCCACTCTTTAAGCTCTCTGTTCCGTGGACTTTCTGAAAAACACACTTGCCGGCTCTGCGGGCGGGTTTCTTAACCTCACAGTGGTGCAATCTCCCCCTTGACGGCGGGGTAGTGAGAGCGGCCGGACTCACATTAAATGGGCTGCGTTAAATGGGCACAGAGAACAGTGTCAGGCACCCAGAAAGACTCTGAAGGTTCACAGATAATTTACAATAGTTCATAAATGTACCTGCTAATAGCAATAAATTGATAGTATACTCAGTAGCTTTTCCCTCTTTGGGCCACCTATTTTCTAGAGTCCTAAAAGTCTCATTAGAACTCCAAGTGTTTGTGATAAATTATTTTGAAACTCTGTGCTTTCCTTCCTCAGTCGCCAATTAATAAAGTGGCCCTGGCCCTTGCTGAGAGCTGACTCCACTGTCCAGCTCCTTGTTCTGCTGTGGCAGAGACCAGAGACCAGCAGAGGCTAAAGCGTTTAGGACTTTAAATGACAGCAGAAGGACCCTCTGCCCTGGGGCTACATGGAAACCACTTGTCTGTTCAAGGGGTTGTTCAAGGGGTCTGTTCAAGCTAGCTGCTGTAACAAATAGTCCTCTCCACGTACATGTGGGCACCCCCACACACTCATGCACAAATCATGTATATGGCTTGACATAATAAAAATTTCCTTCCTCCCTTGTACAAAGCCTCCTGTAGATAATACTAGTGGAATGCTGTCCTCCAGTGGTGATTCAGGGATCCCCGCTTCTTCCAATGCAGGGAGCCCCTCCACATTGCGTGGCACTGGTCTCCCTACCCACTATACCTGCCTTGAGCAGAGCTGGGAGCTGCTGGGATTCTCACTGGCACCCTACTTGCTTGCAGACTGCTCCAGAGCACAGAGTACAGCTAGAAAGACAGAGCCCTGACTGTGCCCCAGCTCCAAGCAGCCTTTGTCAATCTGCCAATTCCCTAGATGCGTGGTACAATGTGGTGACCATGGTGAGAACTGTGGGAGGGGTTCTCCTGTTTCGGAGGAACCAGGGACCTGAGCTGGGGAAGCAGAGGGCACACTTCAGCCCATGGCCACATCAGCTGATGAATCTGGGCTATCTAAACTGGATCCCTGCTCTTTATCACCCCAAACTGGATCCCTGCTCTTTACCACCCCGTCCCTGCCCTGTCTACTGATAGCCCTTGCCATGCTGTGTCTTTATTGTAAAGAGTCTCATTCACCCTCGGGAATGGTGATCCTCAAGCCTTAGCCCGCATCATATTCACAGGGAGGCCTGGTTACCGCTCAGATAGCGCGGCTCCGTCCCCTCCCCCGCCCCGACTCTCTGCTGCCGGGGCGGGCTCAGCTTTTGCTTTTCTAACGAGTGCCCGGCATTATCTGCTGCTGCCGCTGGCCCCGGAACCACACTTCTAAGAACCGACCCTCTAGAAAGTGAGGTCCACCAGGCAGAAAGGACAGGTCTGTGTTTGCACCACGTGCCTCCCGAAGTGCACCCTGAATAAATGAATCGGGGAACAAAAGGCAAAGGGCAGGGGGAGTGCGGAATAAGGAATGACCGAGGAAGAAAACGCCTGCACCCCAGCCCAGTCCCAGACACTGCGCGCGAGGGCCCGGAGCTCGCGCGGCGGGACTCGGGCCTCTCCGCCACTGCTGGACCCGGACGCCCCACCCCCACCCCCACGTAGCCCGAGCGCCTCGGCTTTGTGACGTCGCCGTCCCAGCGGGCGGGGAGAATGGTTGTCTTGGCGACGTACACCGAACTCCCCGCGCTGGGAGCGCGGAACTGCGGTGCGGAGGCTTCGGGGCTAACCCGGGCGCGCTGGGCCGGTGGGTGCGCGCGGCGTCGGGTCGGGGGTGCGCGGGGCTCGGGGCGGGCTCCTCGGGCGCCCCTTGCAAGGCCTCTTTGCAATTTGCCCGCCCTACCTTATTTATTACTGGATCTGCTTTATCACATACCTAGCTACCCAGCCATCCCTCTATCCTTCCTTGCCTTGTGCACCCCTGCTGTATGACCCACGCATCCCCGCCAAGTTGGGGTGCTGGGAGACCGGGCACTGCTAACTAGTGCCTCTCCAGGACCAGGATTTCTTTCCACCTGGATCGTAGCAGAATGTTGCTGGAAGGGCGCAGGGTTTGGAGTCAAGGAATCTTGGGGTGGAATCCCAGCTAGAGTCCTTCCTTACTGTGTGACTTTGGACACCTAGCTGAATCTCTCCTTTACTTCCTCCTCTGCAAAATAAAAAATCCACTCAATGAATAGTTATGAAGACCCAAGGCTATGCCAGGCGCTTTGATGAGCGCATTGGCTCCAAATGAGAAAATACCCCTGTTCTCTTGGACCTGTTCAAGGGGTAATCGGCAATGCATTGATGTGTGTGTGTGTGTGTGTGTGAGAGAGAGAGAGAGAGAGAGAGAGAGAAATCAGATAGTGGTAATTGCAGAGGAGAAAGTAAAGAGGTCTTACGGAGGTGGGAAGAAAGAAGCTGTTTTGAATGGAGTGGTGAGAGTAGTGTCTCTGAAGTGGTTGACATGAGCTCAGAGCTGAAGGGAGAGACCCAATCTCCGCAGCTGGTTGTCCATGAACATTTTTTGGCCAAGGAAGTGGTATAAGCAAAGGCCCTGAGGCAGACCAAGGTTGGCATGTTCTAGACACAGAAAGATTAGACCGGGCAGCTGGAACTAAGTCAAGGAGGGGAGAGAGGTTGAAGGAGGGGGGAGGCAGGGAACTATAGGTGTTGGTCACATGGTAGGCCCTCAGGAAATGCCAAGTTTTCTCAGCAACCCCGGGGCAAGGGTTGCTGAGGGCCTGGGGATCATCTGGCTCAAGCACCGTATCACTTCTCAGGTTGGAATCGCCTTTAGCCAAAATCAAGGTTTGCAACAAGCCTTTGTTCCTCTGCCCAGATGTCCAAGATCATGTCTGCTGTGGTCTCCAAGGGTATGACTCACAACGGTAAGTATGGGGCTGGCATGGGCTCAGAGTCGAAGACAGCCTCGGGAGCCTGGGACAGTGACATCCAGACTTAACTGAGGGTTAAGGGGATTCCAAATCAGACCATGAGGCAGAAACATAGGTGTGCCAGATTCTCTGGAAACTTCACATTTTATTTCCTCGGGCCGCTATGGCAAAGTGCCACCACCCAGTGGTGGCTTTAACACCAGAGATTTATTGTCTCAGGGATCTGGAGGCTGAAGTCCAAGATGCAGGTAGATGTCACTGACAGGGCTGGTTCCTTCTGAGGGGTCAGAGGAAGTGCCTGTTCCAGGCTCTCTCCTAGGAGGCTTCTGGTGGTTTGCTGGCTATCTTCGGTGTTCCTGGGACTGGGAACGTGTCATCACCATGTCTGCCTTCATCATCACGTGGTGTTCTGCCTGTGTGCATGCCTGTTGCAAATTTCCCCTTTTTATTAAGGTCAGGAATCCTATAGGATCGGGTGCCCACACTACTCCAGCATGACCTCATCTAAGTTAGGGCTGTCATGACCCAGAGTCACCTTGTGAGGTGCTGGAAGGTAGGATTTCAAGTCTTCAAAACCATTAATTTTGCAGGCGGGGGCACAGTTCACCACATAACAGGCTTTGTGGAAGGTACCAGAATGGATGTGGGTCTCTCTTAGCCTCTCGAAGCTACGGTCACTAGGCTGAGCCCAGAGGAAGTCCCAGCCCCAGGCCCTTGTGGGAGATGCCCTGGCTCCACTGAAGTCCCAGGTCTGCTGCCAAGTGCTCCCGCCAAGTGCTGCCGGTGCACCTCTGGGGGCGGTGGGTGCTGAGGTGGGCAGGATGGTCAACGCTGCCTGCATTCAACTTTGTGCTCTTAATTTAATTTGGTTTTGAATAGGTAAAAGAATCCCATGGTTCAAAATTCAAAAGTGCTCACAGCCCCCTCTTGTGAAAGTCCCTCCCCCTCCTGTCCCCAGATACCCAGTCTCCCCTCCTCAGAGGGGAGTGGCAGGAGCCTCTCCTCTCCTGCTCCCCGAGCTCCACGCACACGCTCCATGCACACAGGCAAATACATACAGACATGGTTTATACCGTTTGTCTTTTTCTCGCACAAACGACCACACAAGAAACAGGCTTCCTGCGCCTTGCTTTTTCTATTAACCCCAACACAGTGAAAAGACTTCCTTGTCAATACATCGGGAGTTCCCTTCCACTTTCCCTGCTGTGAGCAGAACAGCAATCCCGCGAGAATGTATCATCATTTGCTGAGCCAATCCCTGTGAACGGGCACTTAGCTTGTTTCAAACACGTGCTGCTCTCTACATGCGTCCCCTCCGCTGCCATTAGGCACTCACTCACTCTGCTCCAGGGCAAACTGAAAAAGGAAGGAAGTCTGAAAGGGAGTAACAAAAAAAAAAGATAGCTTTGAAATGTTTGCAGATAACAACAAATTAACTTTAGACACGCACACAAAATAATGCAACTGGCACAAGACAGTTGAAGGCTTTATGAACTAGACTGATTCTTGGTACCAAGAGAGTAGTTACATGGCAGGGGCGGGGTGGGGGGGGGAGCCTGTGACCCTCGAGATTAGGTTTATCACTTCCCTTGGCAGTGACATGCAAATAGGAGGTCCCCCTCCCCCAAGCTGATCCCCATGGTCTGGGTTGAGGATCTGTGCATTTAGGAGGAAACCAGGCCAGGTGGGCACAGCCCAAGTGGACAGACCCATGGCATTTGCAGGCCAGGCCAGGTAGGCAAGTGAATGGGATAGGAGCCTGGATGGGAGCACATCAGCCAGGGGCTCAGGCCAGGATGACGGTTGACCCTGACATCCTGGGTTCAGCTGTAGGAGCTGGGGACAAATGTAAGAGCCGGAAAGACTCTGGGGAAGAGGGGCCCCCTGGGGGAGAAGAGCCTGGGGACACGGAGCCCTGAGCCTGAGCCAGGAACAGATGGCGTTTCTGGAGCCCAGCCGAGGGGGAGAACGCCGGGGTCAGACACACATGGTGGAGTACAACACTTGTGTGAGCCTCAGCTGCCTCATCTGTGGAATGGGAGCAATCCCAATTCCCTGAGGCTGCTGTGAGCTGTAAGAGGCGATACGTGTCAAGGGCTCAGCTCCTTGATACTGCTATTATTAGGGTCTCTACTCACTACTACGATACCCAACACCCCACCTCTAGGGCCTTGGCTTGTCTCCCACTGTGTGAAGTCCGAGTCCAAAGATAATGCTTGGTGAGTGCTGGTGGAGGGGCGGTTAAGGGGTCTGGGCAAAGACTCAGCTGGAATTTGACATCAGAGAAGTAAGCTCTGGATTTGGTCTTCATTCCCAAATCCTTAGTAGGTGAGGGCTTGTGTTCTAAGCACTGGGGGTTCAGGGGTGAATACTACCCTCCCCCACCTGGGATTTACATTGTAAGGAAGGCAGACATTGCAAAGCCAACAGCCGGTAGAAAGGAAAACTACCAGAAGTTTTGGGCAGGGGGCAAGGCATAACTTAACTAGGAGAGGTAGTCAAGGAAGGCCTCTCAGGGGAGGTGACATCTGATGCCTATCCATAACAATCCTGAAGGATGAAAGAGGGCATTCTAGGCAGGGGGGAAGAGCCAGCAAAGGCTGAGGCTGGTATGAGCTCAGTGTTAGAGGGAGAGACAGAAGCCCAGTCTGGAACTACTTGGGTAGGGCCTATGGACCATGGGGAGGACTGTTCAGTTCTGTAAAGACACTGAGAGGGGTTGAAGCAGGGAGATTGCAGTTTCTGGGATTCATGACTTTTATTTTATTTATTTATTTATTTATTTATTTATTTATTTCATTTCTTTTCAGCGTAACAGAATCCATAGTTTTACAACACACCCAGTGCTCCATGCAATGCGTGCCCTCCCTAATACCCACCACCTGGCTCCCCCAACCTCCCACCGCCCCCCGCCCCTTCAAAACCCTCAAGTTGTTTTTCAGAGTCCATAGTCTCTCATGGTTCATCTCTCCCGCAATTTCCCTCAACTCCCTTCTCCTCTCCATCTCCCCATGTCCTCAATGTTATTTGTTATGCTCCGCAAATAAGTGAAACCATATGATAATTGACTCTCTCTGCTTGACTTATTTCACTCAGCATAATCTCTTCCAGTCCCGTCCATGTTGCTACAAAAGTTGGGTATTCATCCTTTCTGATGGAGGCATA
>PISX010004506.1:0-120610 GCA_004024625.1 Mellivora capensis | reverse complement strand
TCCCAAACTTCAACTTTTTCTGCTCCATTTTCTGACTTTTATTTCCCATGCAACTTGAGGCTGCCCCTCCTGGAACCGTTCTGCCATCTGGTCACCTCTGCGTGGCAGCCAGAGGCCAGAATGATCATCAGATGTCTAAAGACATGGTGGCCAGAATTTGGTTTTTCAGGTTCCCAAACTTCAACTTTTTCTGCTCCATCTTCTGACTTTTATTTCCCATGCAACTTGAGGCTGCCCCTCCTGGAACCGTTCTGCCATCTGGTCACCTCTGCGTGGCAGCCAGAGGCCAGGAAGGAACAAGAGTAGAATAGGCTCCGCATGGCCCTTGCTCTGTGGATAGCTCTCTGAACTTCTTGCCCCTACCATCTAATCCCCTACAAATCAGGGTGTGCTGGGAGAGGCAGGACTTTCTTTCTGACCTTTCTGCAAGACTATTACTTTTCAACACTCTGCGGGCTGAAGTGTTTTCATTGCTAAATACTTGGTCCCACTTCTGCCTTCAAATTACACCCAGAGAAGGTGACATCTGAGCTGGGTTCGTTCAGGAGAAGGGGACAGAAGAGCGGAAGGGCAGTCTAGGCAAAGTGAATATAAAATGCAAAAGCCTAGTTCAAAAAACCCAATCATAAAGTTAAAAGACAAAGTAGGGAGAAAATTTAATACATGACAAAGAGCTGATACTTACAGTGCTCTCAAAAATCACTTAGCATAACAACATGACTTTCAAAAAAAGAAAGGATATAGAAAGCAATTTAAAAAATATAGGGGTGCCTGGGTGGCTCAGCGGGTTAAGGCCTCTGCCTTTGGCTTGGGTCGGGATCCCAGGGTCCTGGGATTGAGCCCCGCATCGGGCTCTCTGCTTGGCGGGGAGCCTGCTTCCCTTCATCTCTCTCTGCCTGCCTCTCTGCCTACTTGTGATCTCTGTCTGTCAAATGAATAAATAAAATCTTAAAAAAAAATTTTAAAAAAATTTAAAAAAAAGTAAAAAAAAAAAAAAAAAGCAAAAGCCTTGAGCTGAATGAGCCAATACATTGTTCCAGAAGCAGAAGGTGAAAGCAGGGGCCAGAATGATGAAGGGTCCTATCTATATTCATGCTCAGAAGTGTGGAGTTTGTCCTGAAGGCCACAGAAAGTCATTAAAGGGTTGAAGGCCAGAACATGGCCTGGCCAGCTCTGTGATTTAGATGGCTCGCCCTGTCAACACGAGAAAACTGATAGTGGTGGGAGGTGGAACTGAGAGGAGGGAGACCAGATAGGAGATGGGTGGCTATAGCAATTCTGGGGAAAAATGAAGCAGTCCCCCACTAGGGCTGTGAAAAGGTGGGTGGAGGGGAGGAGGCAGTTTCCTAGGGATTAAGAAAGCCTGTACTTGGAACATTCTCCAGTGCTGAGGAGAAAGATTAAAATGACCAAAACAACTTGTGGGAGCATGGGAGAATATGGATGTGATTGAGCTTTGATTCAATTGCAAGGAATATTCCAGAGCTTCTAGTTTTCCTATCGGGGCTACCCCACAGGTGGCCGGACAAGCTGTATAGTACCAGACACTACAGAAGACCCTACTGACACACACTGCCCCGTTTTCAGACCACAGCCCCTTCAGGTTGTGCAGTGCTACCATCTTGCTTCCTATGGCTGGGCAAACAAAAATTTCCAGAGGAAGTCTACATAGCTTCCCGAGAAATGTCATGTGAGGTATTTAAGCCCAACTAAACAGAAGAGAGAAGTGTAAGGCAAGACAGCTAATGGTAGCTTTTGTGTTCTAATGCAAGACGGAAAGAGTCCTTGCTCCACACGGGCGGGCGTGGGGAAGATGAGAGGAGTGTGGATGACAGCAGGACTTCAGGCTGTTGGGGCAGGACACAAAGGAGATCGTATGGGGCACTTGACATCAGAACGGCCCAAGACAGAACAGCCCACCGATGTGGCATGGCTCCGGAACCTAGACACCAGCCAGCCCCATCATGGACACCCTGCCATGGTGCCCCATTCAAGGGCTCTGTGAATGGGCTGCAGGGCAACTTGGAGAGCCTTTCCAATGCCAAGCCCCTCAGCAGCATCAGCACCCACAAACCAAGAGGCACTTTCTTTCCCTCCTGTGTGTGGGAAAGGCTGCGGTTGGCACAGCCCCCCAGAGGTACGCCATTTGTGCACCATTCCTAGTGCATCTGAATTCTGCAAAGTCAACGAATATGTGTCATTGTCCCTCAGTTTACCCACTTGATAGAGTTCTAAGAAGTTGTGGGTGTACGGCACAGAGACTGAGTTTCAACACAAGCTAGAAGTCCCTAACAGATGAAAATCGCAAATGAAGGTGCCACGTGCTGTGTAGAACACAAGACCGGTGCCGAGCAGTACCTGGCACAGAGCAGATGCTGCTCGAAGGTTCCCTGAATTCACAAATAAATGGGTTGTGTTAACTAAGCACTTCCACACAAACTACCTCATTTGATCCTAACAAGTCTGTGAAGTAGGTGTTGCTATCTTTGTTTTATAGAAGAGAAAACGGAAGCTCTGAAAAATTCACTGACCTATGTGCTCAAGGTCATGCAGCTACTAAGTGCTGTGGCTGGGACATTAATTGAGATCTTTTGTTTCTTTCCAATGCTCGAGAGCTGTTTGTAAAAGCTTCAGTCTGCACAGTTCTGATTTAAAGGAACTTACTGAACGATCCTCTGGTAAAGAAGAAAACCATGCCCAATGCATATGTTGTAAGTCACTTTGGGGGTATTATTTTGGATTTTCCTGGAGTAGGGCTCTCCATCTTGTAAATGCATAAATTCCTAGTTTACACTCATTTTAAAGATTGAGTAACCGAGCACATAAGGGATACACAAATGGCTGGTACCTACAAAAGGAAAAAGGGGAAAAAAGCACAATGAAAAACAAATAGACTTCTTCCCTTCTTTTGTCCTGTTAGAATCTACTTCTCTTGTATTTAGCTAGCATTACATAATGTTTTATTTCTTTTTTTTCCGTCTGGTTCGAGACTGAAATATTTGTTTTCTAAAATTGGGATCCTACTTTGTTGGGTTGACTAGATAAACTAATGAAGAAGAAACTGGTGTGTGGAGGGGTGAAAACCTGCTCCCCCAAATCACTGATGCTGAAAAACCATAGATGGATGAAGTCCTAAGCTTTCTTCTAAGCAAACGTGGAGGCAGCGGACCCCCTTGGGGCAGGAAGCTCCTCTCACAACTGTCACCGCTCACACGCACCGCAGCAAGTGGGCTCTGCCCACGGGTGTTTATTCAGATCCCCACACCTCTCGCCCCTGCCTGGGGGCTCAGAAGCCAAAGTCGGTGCAAACCTTTACGCCCTCTGGTGGTGACCCCCAGGCCTCCCGCTGAAGACGGTGTTCTAGGTCCCTGTCCCCAACTGCTGTTGAACTTTGCGTGCCGGGTGTGCTTTGTCTCCTGATCTTTTTTGAGGTGAGAGTGAACAGAAGCCCAAGGATCGGGTGCTGGCTACAGAACAAAGATGTTGACTTCCATCAGGATCAAAGGTGAACATAAACCAAAAATAACTACCGCACCTTGACCATCAGAGTCTTCCAGACGAGAAAACGGAACATCTTCTGGCAGAAGAGAAATTGTCTAAAGCAACGATTATCTTCACTCCAACTCCCCAGTCCTTATCTGACTGACAGAGGAGGCCTCGCTTCATGGACACAGGACATGGATCTTGGCAGCCCGACCTAAGTTGGTATTTTTAAGAATGGCCAAGACGTCAACCTTGTCTGTCATTAAACTTTATTCATTCAGCCCTCCCTGATTTGGAACTCTCTCTCTCTCTTTTTTTTTTTTTTTATTAATTTACCTAAAGCGCTGAGCAGAAACGATTGAACGTCAAATTTTAAAGAAGAAAATTTGCTTCGGATTGCAGTTGATCAAAGAGTGTCCAGGAAGGTCTAAACACACCCAGGCAGGCATCAAGTTCTGATGGAGGAGGCAATGTATTCTTCAGCGAGCAAACTGCATTTTCACAATGGTGTTTATTGACGAGCGCTATATTTAGCAAAGGCAAGTCTGATGGAACTTGGCTTTGAGCAAGCTGTTTGATCCTTCCTTTCATCGCTGCGTGGTGGGGAGGACCTTGGCGAGGCCTGGTTGGGGGGAAAAGAATCACCACCCAGCCTTCCACCTCACGAACCCCTGCTCTTGTGACCAAACATAGCCCTGCTGCCTCAGGAAGGTTTGCATAAAAGGGATTGGCTTTCATTTGATTCTGCAAATGAACTCACTGTGAGAGCCTGACAGAAAGGAAGAGAATAAGAAAGAAAAAACAAAATTTAGGCAGCTCTGGCCAGGTTCCAAATGCTTCAAGCTGACAGCACAAGTGGTTTAATCTGCTTCTTCAGAGCTGAAGACATGCTTCACTTTCAAGGCCACAAACTTGGAACTTAATGACTGATTGCCTGAAATTCTGAATTTTTTTTCTGGTAAAACAAAAACAAAAACAAAAACAAAAAACAAGTTATGATGCTTGCACGATCCTGCATTAAAATATTTTTAATTGTAGAAATGGCGGTCCCCCTCCTTAAAAAAATTTTTTTAATTATAAAAATGCATGACTTCTCTGAGAAAGAATCATTTTGCACCTGTTGTTACCATATGATTACATTTGAACTGTTTAGGGCAGAAAGATATCCTTCCTTAAGATGGCATGTATGGAGCTGGATCTAAAATAATTGTTATTTATTGGCTGATCATTTTCCATGGGCAGGCATTAATCTTGGTTTTGTTACAAAGATAAGTAGCAGTGAAACATATTCACTGTTCCAAGGGGCTCACGACCTACCAGGTGAAGCACGAATTTATGGCTAAGAAAAGATACAGGTTCGAATTTTCGTACAGTGCAATGCGCATTACATGAAAGATATGGGCAAGATACATGGAAACAAGGAGAGGTAGTGATGAATTCAGCTGGGTGGTTTTGGCTTCACCTGCATATGAACATTGGAGCCAGGCTTTAAAGAGATGCTATCTAACAAGACTTAGGAGTCAGGCCACGACCAGATGGGGACATATTGTATGGCACTCGCTAACGGTGAGCCCAGCTCTGTTCAGATAAGGAGACTGGGCCAGAAACGGGATTACTCAGCTGCTACCACCTGTCCAAGTGCCATAAGATCTCACCTGAGCTGGAATGCTAGGCTGCTTGCTGTCTTCTTGCTTCGCCTCTCACGCTTCTGTAGAAGTCTTCTCTCTCCAGAGCCTCAAGACTCACCCCCTTACTCTTTGCATCATATATTTCTTTAACATGTCCTTATAGATACCTAGCTCATAGCAGACCCTCTGCTAGACCCTTGGAATATATAAGTCAACAAAACAGAGAGGAACCCTGACCGTGTCGAGCTTATTTGCTTACAGTGGAGATAGTGACAGGTGAAAACATAATGGATGAGTGTAAAGGAGTACATTTTATAATACATTAGAAGGGAGTAAGTATGATTTAAAATTTTGAGCAGTTAAAGAACATCCAAGTAGTGGTGTTGGGAGTAGCTTGGAATTTTAAATAGTGTGGCCAGGGTAGACCTCATGAAGAAATTGACCTTAAGCAGGAACTTAAAGAAGGCAGAGGGAGGTTGTGTATAACTAGGGAAGAGTGTTACAGGCAGAGGAAATAGCCAGTGTAAATAGCAAAAAGTGGAATGGTACCTCCTATTTTCTAAAACCATAAAGAGGCCATTGTGGCTGGACCAATGAGCAAGGGGGAGAGAAATAAGGATGAAGTCAGAGAAGTAAGGGGGGGGTGATCTCATGTAGGGTCTTTTGAATATTATAAGGAATTTGGCTTTAATTCTGTGAGAAATGGGTTTTGAGCAGGAGAATGACATGCTCTGACTTATACTTCCAAGAGAAAACAAATCTGACTGTCCTGTTGGAGTTTAGGCTATAGAGGAAAGGTTAAAACAGCACAAATGCTTAGGATCCAGCTTTAGTAATTGGGACAGAGAAGCTAGAGGCTGAGAGCAGGGGAGGAAGTGGAGAAAAAAGATAGGGCTCTGGATGTATTTGGAAGACAGAGCCAATAGGATTTGCTGATGGATTGGACAAGAGGTGAGAGAATGGGAGGGTTCAAAGATGACACCAAGGATTTGGGCCTCAGCATCTGGAAGGATGGAGTTCCCATGAGCTGAAATGGGAATAGTAAAAGAGATTTGGGGATAAGGGGTTCAATTTTGGACATATGAAGTTTGAGGTATCCATTAAACACCCCAGCAGAGACCTGAATAGGAGTTCATGAGAGAGGTTAGACTAGAGATATTCATTTGGGAATCACCACTATCTAAATTATACAGAAAGTACTGAATTTTATGGGTGAAATCATAAAGTGAAGGTGTAAACATGGAGAAGAAAAGAAGACCATGTGCTGAGAAAAAAAGAACAAACATAAAAGACTGAAGGAGCAATTAATGAGGTAGAAGAAGCTCCAAGCAACATAGTTTCCTGGAAGCCAAACGAAGAAACTTATAATCAAGGAAGAAAGAATGGTCAACTGTGTCCAATGCTGCTGAAAAAAGTAGAGGACCAAAAACCACTGTTCAATCCAAGGACTCATCTGTAACTCTTACAAGAGCAGTTCTGTTGGAGTGCTGAGAATAAAGTGTGATTGGGGCAAATCATGCCCAGCCTCTGTTTCAGAACCGTGTTCCCCAGCCTCTGTTTCAGAACCGTGTTCCCCAACCTATTTCTATCTGCCCTGCATCTTAGCCTTCTGTATACTATACTGTTTTCTCCTTTCCGTCTTCATATCTGGTTTGGATTTGGTACTTAGCTCCTTTTCCATAGTATAACTTTGAGTCCTGTAAATAATGCCTGTGTTCCAGCCACAAGGCCTCCAGATGCCACAAATATAAGTCCTCCCCAGCACTCTTGGACCCAGAACATCTCTACTCTGATATTACCCTCATGGTTTATTGCTACTGGATTTAGTTTCAAGCTTTAGGTTCAAGCAGAATAGACACAAGTGTCAAAGAGCTTACCACAGATTGGGTTGTTGGCAAAACTTTCTTGGTGCACAGATCTTACCACGCTTCTTCTCTGCAATCCAGCCTTTCAGTTCTCTTGAGGCCTGGATATAACAGTGGGCTCTCTCCTTCTGTGAGGCTGGAAAGATCTTCATGTCTTGAGCTGTCTTGAGCTGACCACATGTCTTGAGATGACCACAAGGCCTAGTTTCTCTTAGTGGGCATTGTGGCTTCCAGAGAGTTCTACTTCTCTCATAGCCTGTCTTCCTCTGAATTCTTTGAAGCTACTTTAGAACTTTCTCTTTCAAAGATCATCAACATTTGCAAATCAATCAGTGTGATAGAAACAAATCAATAAGAGAAGAGAGAAGAACCACTTGGTCCACTCAATTGATACAGAAAAAGTATTTGACAAGATACAGCTTCGTGGGCTTAGCTACATCTCCATAGTAGGATTAATTTAAAAGACTACATAAAGTTTGCTTTCTTTAAAGGAGATTGGGCTGTGTTTCAGTTTCATGGTTAAGTGCGATTTTGGCTTTCCTTTCTCCATGGAAACTGACAAATGAAGGGAGAAGACCTAGTATGGGATAGACCTACTGATGGTGACAAGTATCTGTTATCTTGGTTCATCCCCTGTTCTCCATTTTATTGGCCTTACACCTGGCGGGTTGAACTAAATGACCTACATATTCATTCTTCCTGCAGATCTCTACTCATCCTCCAACAGGGAAATGACAAGCCCACTGCCTTTCCCCCTGAGGCAATCAAAGATGAAAGGCTTGGCTGAATCTTTGTTCCTAAATGATGTTTCTAAATCTAAATGTTTCTAAATAGATCTTATATTAAAGATGATCTCTGCTTGCCTTTTGTATATACCTTTGACATATCTTGGGCCAGTAAATTATGAAAACTTCATGAGATGGTTCCAAAAAGATTGAAACTCATTTCCAGGGTGCCTGGAGTCATGAGGCCACCCATGGAAGCAGCACCAACAACAGCGGAGGCCTCCCTATATGCTGGACAACATTTTAAGCACTTCACATGTCTTATCTCCCTAACCCTCACCCTGACCCTATTAGCTATTATTACCACGGTTGGAGAGCTGCCGGGTGTCTCATTAAGAGTTCTCTACATTCTCTACTCACCAGACACAGGGGAGAACATTCTTACTCTCTCCATGGAGTCTTCAGTATGGTCTTCTTTGTGCGAGCAGCTGTCGGAGCTGAACTTTCAAAAGTGCAGCTCTGCAAAGCGAGAACTGAGGAAGACACACCCATCCACAGCAAAAGGGTAACTGTGAGGTCTGGAAGTGCATTCTGAGAGGCAAAGCACTTTGCTTAGAAGTTGGGAACTCCAGGGGCACCTGGGTGGCTCAGTGGGTTAAAGCCTCTGCCTTCGGCTCAGGTCATGATCCCGGGGTCCTGGGATCGAGCCCCGCATCGGGCTCTCTGCTCAGCAGGAAGCCTGCTTCTTCCTCTCTCTCTCTCTGCCTGCCTCTCTGCCTACTTGTGATCTCTGTCAAATAAATAAAATAAAATAAATCTTTAAAAAATAAAGAAGTTGGGAACTCCAGTCCTCCCCACCCCACTCGCACTGCAGATATGAACACACAAATACGTGAAGTGTTCACTTCAGCCATTTCAAATGGTTTATTTGTACTGTGTGCCACGGTACCAGAAATACAGCATATTTTAAATGTTGTGGCTTAAAAAAAGCTCAAGTACTACTCCAAAAGTCAACCATGTAAATGAATCATTTCATAGAGAAAAGGCAACAAATAACAAATAGGAATTTGAAAAGAACGGGGCTCTGTCTTAGAAAGAAAAACCTGCCAGTCTTTCCAGATAATCAGGTGGGTTTCAGGGGACCGTTTGATTTGTCCAATTAAAGTTGTTGGTATTCATTAAGCTTTTTGCATGGAAACAGTATCTAAGGTCTACAACTGGTTCCAAGTGGGCTCGTTTTGAGCCCAGAACGGGGAGCAAGCTTTCAGAATAGAACTCAGAGGGGGCGCCTGGGTGGCTCAGTGGGTTAAAGCTTCTGCCTTCGGCTCAGGTCATGATCCCAGGGTCCTGGGATCGAGCCCCGCATCGGGCTCTCCGCTCTGCAGGGAGCCTGCTTCCTCCTCTCTCTCTGCCTGCTTGTGATCTCTGTCAAATAAATAAATAAAACCTTAAAAAAAAAATAGAACTCAGAGGCCAAAAGATGTCTCTAATGTCTGAAATAGCATTCTTCAACCCAAGTGCACTTGGTTTATGCAAATTCAACCACTCTGTGGGGGTGGGAGGCTGGGAAATAAAATGTTATTGAATGTTATTTTGTATTTATTATATATTGAATATACACACGCACTTTTATATTAAATATTTTATGTAATTACGCAGATTCACATATTATGTAAGTTGTATACTGAAAACTCTGAAATCAGACTTTACGAGCAACTTAAGGGATTTCCAAGGATAATTTTGATCTTACTTGCTGTCCACCTTGAGCACAGTCCTAGAATCCCAACCAGTCTGTGATTCCTCTGAATTAAATGGGCCTTCAGAAGGCAAGAAGGCCCATGGGATGGATGTCTCCTGGGCCCAAGAACTAATTAATCCAAATCTGATCATTACTAAGGTGGGGTCTCTATCTGTCAGACTCTGGAATTCACCAGGAACAGAGAAGGAAATGAGGTTCGAGTGATTCAGGACTGTTTTTGATCAGTCTGTTAGGTTTAATCCAGATCATATCCCAAAGTCAGTAAGAGCTTGTTTTGTGAGCTGCTGTATTAAAACTATGTTGTGTTAAGTTAGAAATGGTTTTCTTGCCCATGAGTTGGCTTCTGTAGCCACTACAGGCATACAGAGAGGACAGTTAAAACCAGAGTTAGCCAATAAAACGAAAAACAAACAAAAAAAACAACAACTCTGCACCTATTTCTATTCTTAGAGGCCATGTGTGTGATAATTATACAGAGACCAACTCCAGTCTTATGGAAGGGGATATATGTTTACAGTGACTAAAATAGTAGCACATTAAAATCAGGCAGGTGTTTGACGGGGGAATGCAAAACCATCTTCTCAGAGAGGTTCTGGAAGTTTTTATTTAAATGTTTTCAGCAAAATAAACTGTTACTAGGAAAACATGTTATAAATATAAGAAGGGTCTACAGGCTTGAAATGTATCTGGCTGATTTCTCCTTCCTTGTAATCCACTAAGCCTACATGCTCAGCAGTGAAAGTCGGATCTCATCGCACCCTTGATCACCCTGTCTGCTGGCAGAAAATGGTCGCTTTCTGATTACAACAAACAGTCTTTCTTGATTGATGACCCCTCACCCTTTAAAGATTATGTATTCAGAGATCTCATTTGACCCAGGAGTCTCTTGCATGATATAATGGGCCAGTCTCCAGACATCTTACATTCTCCGTAGGAGAACACACACACACACACACACACACACACACTAAAGTGGGAGTAAACAGCAAAAGAAGAAACAATCTATTTGTCCAGAGAGGAATTAGTGTGGGCACTGAAGTAGGAGTCACTTCATGATGGTGACGGTCGCCCAAGGACCAGAGATGGGGGGCTGGACCGGGATTCAGGGGGATTGTGAAACCTCCAAAAAAGGATGGTTTGTATGTAAGTACATATTTATTTCTAGGATAATTGTCAGATTGAAGTTGTCAGATTCTGAACAGGTTTTGCGAATTAAAAAAGATTAGAAGCATCGCCATAGGAGATCAATTTAATCAGTCTTAAAAGATTCATAAAGTTACAGAAGGTACAGAGGAGGAAGGCTGTTTCAGATAGTGGGGAGAATGCAAGACAAGCAAAGAAACCCTCTGAGAGAGAAAAGCACAAGGCATACTGGAAATGGTTTTAGACTTCTGTGGTAGGAACAGGGGATTAATATAGAACAGTGAAGAAACTGAATCCGGAGAATAGGTAGGACTGAAATGAAACTGAAGAAGATTGGACTTTCTCCTACAGACTGTGGGGAATCACTAGACCCAATTCAACTGAAAAAATGTTGAGCATCTGATACATACAAAGCAATGTGTGGTGTTCTGGTTTGGGGGTGGGGGATGGGAGAGACACGTGTAAGGGAGAAGGATTAAAATTTGCTCACAGCCTAACAATAGTTAGCAAACATTAACACTTGTTCCTATGCTTACTATGGGCCAGTCCCTGTACTAAGGGCTCTAAATGGATTATCCCAATCAATTCTCACACCCCTATTGAGGTGTACCCTACTGGCGTAAAAGGAAGTTACATTACTTGTCCTTAGTTATACTGCAAGGAAAGGTGGAGTCATTATTCAAACTCAGGCAGTGTAACTCCACTGCCCAAGCTCTGGAACATTCTGTTGACTGTCCCGGAATATCCTGAGCTACTGCTGCATGCCAGAGACAGCCATGACCCAATGCCTGAGATCAATACCAGGGTATTGACACTTCTAGAGACTCCCAGAGTTTGCCGAGTGCTAGGTAAAGTGGCAAAATGTATACTGCATGTTTCTATAAATGGTCAACTTTATCTCAAGACTTGAAAAAATATGTATGTCAACAGATACGAGAATATAATGCATGTAAAAATCACATTAATTTTTAATGAACACTGCGTAACATGCATACAGAAAAGCAAATGATCAAAAGCATACCACTTGCTATACTTTCGCACAGGGGATGCGTCCAGGCAACCAGCAGCCAGATGAAGAAACGGAGCTCTTCCAGATCCCCCGTCTGCCCCTTCTCTGACACCACCCCCAGCAGCAGCCCTCACTCAGTATGTTTCCCCTCCAACTGGCTTCTTATCCTAAGGTCGCATTTGTAAGATGCGGCTATATATAACTTATATTAGCAGCAGCTAATATAAGTTAACAGTAGTTTGTAGGATAAAACTTGATGCCACAATGAAGTCATTTGCTTGTTTAGGGAATATTCCCCCATTTGGTGGGGAATGAGCTTGAGTCTCCCCTTCCATTGGAGCACTCCAATGACCGGTTTTGAGCAATACAGGAGAAAGCACTACATCTGGCATCAGGAGAAAGGATTCTAGCCTTCGTCCACTACTCATAGCTGTGTCACTAAAGTTCTCTGAACTGCTTTCCCTACATTAAAAAATTAAAGAAGTTGGGGGGGAGGAGAGGGGCAATGTCTAGGAGACCACTGAGAGAGGAGAGAGGGAGGGCAGAAGGCAGTGACCATCTCTTGGTTTATTCCTGTATGAGTTGTCTTTGCTTCAGTTCAAAGCTAAATGGGCTTCACTTAAGGAAAGTATATAGAGGAAATAAATGTTTTCTAAAATAAAATTATTTTTTTCTATTACAAAAGGAAAGTATGTTTGTTGTCTTCGTCCAAACAACACCAAGCTGCGTAAAGGAAAATTTGGTGATAATTGTTCAATCTTACCTTCCCAGGATACAGAAACAATTTTAGTTCTGTGTTTATGCATCTATATGCCTCCTGTTGCTACAACTCTATGCTCCCTTAATGAGTTTTCTTATTGTTGTCTTTGAAATGGAATCATGCTAATACATTTTCATCTGTAATTTTCTTTTTGTGGAAATTCTTTCAAGACCGGAACATTGTGGTCCTGTTCATTAAATGTCTGCAGAATTACTGTCTGCACAATGTACCATAGCACGCATGCACTGTAATCAATCAACCATGCCTCTTCTGATGGATATTTAGGTGATTTCCAATTTTTCGCTATCACAACGTGTTGCAATAAACATCCCTGCACATATATTATTAAACCCTAATATTCCTATTCTGTGTGATAGATAGAAGCCGTCAGAAGGTTTTTTAAAAAGTTGCTTAATTTGCATCTCAAGACTTGAGTTTGGAGCAGATTGGAATGTGAGATTTGAAGTGAGGAAAGAAATGAGATCTTAAACAATTTTTCATAATATTCCAAGTAGTCGTAGAAAACAGAAAGCTGAAATATAAAATATTAAGTGTATGTTTAAAAGCTCATGTTTGAAATCGCAGAAGCCTGAAATCAGAAATGTGGGAAGGGGAAATTTTTCCCAAAGGAACACAAAGCAGAAAGATGATTTTTGCCCCCAAAATGCCATATGAAGAATTAAAAGACCAAAAAAAAAAAATCCTGTCTAAAATCACATAAATGTCATTCGTGTCATTCTGTAGACAGGCAGCTGAGCTGATTGGTTATTTCAAGTCTGTTTCAACAGCAACCTGGAAAAACTTCCAGCAGCTTTTAAAGCCTAATGATGCATCTTACCTCACCTGCTGCTATTCTGGATCCTCAGCAACTCCCCTCTCGGGGACCCTGCCTCCCGCCTCCTAGCATAACTGAGAGCCAAGAGCCGAGTCTGGAGAGATGGACAGTGCTAGGCTATTCGAAATGGTCATATTACACAGAGAAAGATTTATTTGTCCCATCAGCATTTCCCTTTGAGACAGGTCTGGAAAGGATAATTTTCCCTTACCCAGTAAGATCTGAAACACTAAAATCTGCACTACTCCCTCAAGAGAGAACTAGATGGAAGCTTCTGTCAGGGGCCGGGGGGGGGGGGGGGGGGGAAATGGAGGTGGGAAAAGGAGGGCAAAGTCTAGACCACTGAGAGAGGAAGTGGGGAGGGCGGGAGACCAGGGAGCAGCAACTCCTTGACACCGGTCCTGACAGGAGGGGAAAAAGTAGGGAATCGCTTCACACCACCTCTGCCCTCTGTGTGCAGGCTTGAGCGTCAAAGTTTTATTTCTGGCGGTGAACTGTTGTTTCCTGTCCTTCCAAGTTTTAAGGGCATAGCTAAGGGTTTGCCTCTACGATGTGCATGGCACGCTCCTACCACAACGTGTTCTTCTTTGCACAAGTCTGTAGTACTACTTATTCATCCTCAGGGTACATGCTGTCTTTTTATTTGCAGGGATAGTTTTACACTAATCCTGCCACTCCGTTTCCTTGGACTTCATGGTGACCAGCTGGTCCCCCGTGCAGGCAGCTGGTCGAGGCTGTGGGACAGCGAATAAGGACAGCGATAAGCCTATGACCTCCGCCTCACACACCGAGGGCTTGATCACCGACGGAGCATGGTGGGCTTGAGACCCTCAGAACTGGGTGGGCAGTGCACAGGCACGATGACAAGTCATGCCTTCCCGTCTATTCCATAAAATGGGAACAATCGTTGCTCTCTTGTAGTGTTTTTGAGAGGATTAAACAAGCCAAAGCACATATTGACCTCAGTAACGACAGAAATAAACTCTTTCCGGCATCCCCAAGAAAAATAAATAAATAAATAAAAATAAAAATAAAAAATAACGTGATGCCTTTCCTTCGGATGTCATTCTTAGGCGCGCCCACCTGGGCTGGGAAGCGGAAACAGCTGGCCACACTCCGGTATTAAGCAGTGACTGACAGAGAAGCCTCCTTCCCATCCGGGTGTGTGATGAGGTATGCAGGGGTTTATGGGAAGCCTTACATAGAATTTAAAGTAATCAGAAAATCTCTCCCAGTTTTTGTACCCCCCGAGAATCCTGAAAATGTCTGTGTTTGGTAAATCTTTTGTCTGACTTCTGGTTTGAGCCCACAGTGAAACCTATCTCTAGTTCCCATCTAGTAGTCTGTATCTGCTAAAGGGTTCTTCCTTTTTTTTTTTTTTTTTAAGATTTTATTTATTTATTTGACAGAGAGAGAGATCACAAGTAGGCAGAGAGGCAGGCAGGGGGTGGGGGGAGCAGGCTCCCCGCTAAGCAGAGAGCCCAAGGTGGGGCTCGATCCCAGAACCCTGGGATCATGACCTGAACCGAAAACAGAGGCTTAACCCACTGAGCCACCCAGGTGCCCCAAGGGTTCTTCCTTTTGAATGATATATTTGTCTGTTATATTAGGCCACTGTCAGGGACCTAAAATATAATCATATCCTTTTTCCAGCTGGTGGATAGCCTGGTCTTCATTCTCAATTTCTTTAATCATGTTAAAGTTTCTCATACTATGATACATTTCACAGGACTTTCAAGGAATGCTAAGAACTTTCTCTGCAGAGATAAAAATAATGACACTGAGTCATTTCCTTTGTTGCTCTTTGAAATCCCATATAAAGCTATTTACCAAGTATACCTTGCCTGGTCTAGCAAGAATGCTTGCTTAACATGGGTTAATGCTGATGACATTAGTCACTGTTAATTGCTCAAGAGTTGAGATCAGGTAGGCAATCACTGAGTTCATCTGTAGAAAAAAAAAATGACTATAGTCATACTAAGGAATAAAAGTCTTGATGGCTACCAAATGAGTATTTCTTAGTAACATATACCAACAGAGAACTGAAAATGCAGGGGCAGGCAGTTTGGAGTTCTTAATTGTGTTGACTTGACCTTAAAATGGGCTATTGTTTCTCATTTATGAGTTTCTTTTTCTTCTCCCTTTCCCCCCCATCTTTTAATAGAGTCTGTCTTATTCTGAATTCTCTGCTTGTCTGAATTTTAAATAGAATTCATGGTTTGAATGAAACCTTACTTTTTGGAAATTGACTTCATTTAAGAAAGATTTTCTTACGAGTTTTTCCTCCACTGGCGTTCGTTTAATTAGAAAAGAGAAAAGGAGCTGCGCAGAGAATTTAGAGGTAAGTACCTCTTTTAGGATAACCCTTTCTTTTCATCTCTTGGGGAGCTTGGGCTAGGGCTATGCTCTCTGGAGGAAGCTAGACTCCGGAGGCAGGTTTTCATAACTTCAGGCATCAGGCAATTATACTTTAACCTACACCCAGGGCTTCTGACCTTCCAGTTTGGTACTTTGCCAACTGCAAGGAGAAACTGCTGGGATACATTGAGTTATCATGACAGACAGGGCCATATGGAAAGTGCTGGAAAATTCCTCCTTAGACTGTAATTGTCTTGATGGGCAGACATTCTGCCTTCTATGCTCTTTGGAGTGTGTATTGCCCACAGTGCTTGAAGCAGTGTTCAGAATTTATTGTCCAAGGCCCCCAAGTAAGATTAAAACGGGGCATTGAAATTACTCTGCTTGCTTGAAGCAACCGATTATATTTTATTTTGGTTTATGTGTAAGGTCATGTTCCTTAAGCCCTGAGTATATAATGTATACACAGGTTGATAATATTAAAAAAAAAACCAGAAACAATTATGTGGTTAGTTTGCAGTCATGTGGATGTGGATGGAATTGCCTAATGGACACCTTGCTCCCCTCTAATTGTGCACTTGGTGCCACGGAGAGCATTTGGGCAGAGAAGCCAGCAAGACTCTGCAGCATCACGTTTCAGGTTCAAGCTCAGGAGCCAGACTGCCTGGGTTTGAGTCCTGCTCCCTAATTTCTTAGCACCTCTGTGCCTCAGCTTTCCTATCTATAAAAATTGGACCTCACTCATCAGGTTGTTATGAGGATTAAATAAAATAATGCATACACATGTAAAATTGCTTTGCATTGTGCCTCACACACAAGAAGCGCGATATATCTCTTAGTTGTGATTATCTCTTTAAAATTTTTATTATCATTAAAAATTGAGGATTTTGTGCCATTACGTCTGGTTCCCCATAATCAAAAAAATTGTTTGCAAATTTAGCAAATTCTGTCTTTTCTTCTTGTTCTTTCATTCCCCTTCTCTCCCTCTGTTTCTTTCTGTTTCCTTTTTCTCTTTTATTCTCCACCTCACGCTCTGGCTTATATCCATGCTATGATACTTGATATTTCCAGTCTTTCCTTATGTCATATTTTTAATGGGAATGATGTGGGCAGAAGCAAATTGTCATGGGGAGAGTGGGGCTGTCGTCTCCATATCTCGAGTATGGGAAGGTAAATGCTTCAGTTGTTCGGGGCTCCCACTCCATACCTACCCCCACGCCTATCCCGAGGAAGGAACATTTTTCTGTGCGGGGGTGGCATTCATGTTGGAAGGGGATGGGTGATGATGTTATTTTTGTTCCCCACAAATGTGGATGTTTAAAATAGTGCTTTATTCAATCGGCATAAGTGACACATAGACTATGTATAGTGGTGAAATTGGGCCTGGCAGGTGACGAGGGCCAGATCTCACCCAAACCAAGAGTCGTGGTTCTCCACTGATAGCGCCCAATGATCTGTTCTGAGGGTGGCCAGCACAGAACCCCCATCGTGGGGCACCTGGTAAATCCCCTTGCACAACTACTGAATTATCTGACGTGGATGAACCTCAGAGCCAGTGAACTAGGACTTTGGCTTCATGTCCATGGGGCATGCCAGCGGGTCACATTTCCTCTCTGAACCTCCCTCCAAGCCACACTGTACTCATGAAGGGTAAGTGTATTCCTTGTTCTTTTGTGCCTTTTGACTCCACGCCCTGCCGGTCTGGAATTCAGCCAGCCAAAACGAATCATGAGGCTGCAGCTCAGGCTATATTAAACTGAAAGTTTATTGTCTTGCCACAGTTTTAGAAGTTTAAGGAACTTTTTTCGAGATTGATTGGATATGTATGGATTTGAAGCAGTGTTCGTTTTTGAGCCCACGTGCTCCTTTTTAGCGACTATACATATAGGTGTATTTAAAGTGTTATGTCTTAAGTCTTTGAAAATTACCCTTTTGTACTTCAGGTCCATGTGGTAAGGATTCCATAAGGGATTCTAGTTTCAAACATATTTTGTTGTATGGAGTATAACTTTGGAGAAAAAGAGGGATGGAATATTTTATTCCTCTGGAAGTTTTATTACCAGAACTGATCTGATTTGAGATGAAGGAAAAAGAAAATGCATAGGTTTTTGAGGCAAGCAGAAAGCCTACCATATGTCTAGGAGAGATTTTGAAATCTTTCTGGATCGTCCTGAATTCGTTTGAAATGCAATGCAAAATTTGGATTTTGTGTAAGAACAAGGGGACAAACCCATTTAATCACACTTGGGAGGGAAAGATAGCGGTGAGTAAAGAATCCCTTCACACCAGCTAGACGTCTCTACACCAGATTACACAGAGCTTGTGGCTGTTGCCAGTGTGAACCCACATGCCTCCCTCCACCCTCAACCTTCCCTTGTCATCCCAGAGCCTATTCTCTTTCCCCTCAAGTGTGGTTTCAGTATGACTAGGGAACAGACACTAAAAATATTTCTGGAATGACGTGACCCACTCTCGCCCCATCCAGGAAAGGGACAAGGCTTCACAAGAAACAGCACATGCTTTCCTTTCATTTCTGGAAGTCCCTGGGTCGACCTACAGATGCTGCTCCTTCCGTGGCCGATGGCATTCAGACTCCTCGCCGCCGACGGTGCCAGGCAAACAACTGGACGGAACAGCTCAGCCACGGGAAGCTGGCCACGGTCTCGGCCGGAGCAGCAGCCCCCGGGCCCCAGACCACCTCTGCCACCACTGCCGGGAGCCTTCCCCCGTCCCTCAGGCTTGTCCCGGCCCCGCCAGAGGGGCTGAAGAACTGGGAGGTGGTGGCAGCAGCCGCAGTGGTGCCTGTAGCCTTGAGCCCGGTCCAGGCACGTGGGGCCCTGCTTCGGGCCACTCTGCAGCCCCTCCAGGGCCAGCGAGGGACCCGGGCCAGCCCCAGCGGCGCCACTCACCACTGTCTCCTCCTGTCGCTGCAACTTGGGCAAGGGCTCGAGATGGAAGCCGCCACTCCTGAGCTGAGTCCGCAGGCCAGACTGAGGGAGGTGGGCGACCGGGGGAGCAGAGCTCAAGACAGCCAGGAGCCGAAGCAGCAGCTGCCAGTGCTGCCCAGGCCACTGGCCTCCTCCCAGCAAGAAGCAAAGTATGTGGAGATGTGTGCTTCTGCTGCAGCCTCAGGGGTGAGTCCCCGCACCGGGAGACTCGCTCTGGAGCAACGCCGGGGGGAGCAGAGGACCCCTAGGAGTCCCAGGGAAGAAGCCCAAGAGGAACGGAGCCGTCAAGAGAGGAAGGCTCCGACCTCCCAGAAGAAACCTGCTGCCTCGGAACTCTCCAGATCCCAGCTCCCCTGCACTGATGAGCACAGCGACCTCTCATCTTCCTCTTCCTCCTCCCCAGTGGACAAAGCAGAAGAAGGTGGCCTTTCCAAGATGGATGATACCACCACATCAGCAGGGGCTCTGGCCACCTCGTCTTCGTCTTTAGGCTTTGAGAGTGACAGTGGCGAGAGTGCGCTGAGCTGCCAGCCCAGGGGAGGAGGAGAAGGGGGAAGAGCAGCAGGAGGAGGGGGAGGGGCAGAAGGAGGGGGAGAAGGGGGAGGGGGAGATGGAACAGAGTGCAGGGACATTATTGCCAAGTCTCAGGGCAGCAGGGACCCCCCCAAAAATGAGGAGGCTCACTACATCACCACCCACGAGATCCAGCTGAGCGAGGTGGAGCAGGACATGGATTTTGACGTGGGACTGGCCTCCCACTGGGATTTCGAGGACAACAACGTGATCTACTCATTCGTGGACTATGCTTCCTTTGGTGGCAGCGACGAGACCCCAGGGGACGTCACCACCCCGACCGAAGAGGACGACGACAACAGCTGCTACCTCAGCACCACTCCAAGCACCCATGCCACTCAGACTCCAAGCCCCACCAGCAGTGACCCGGCCCGGCCCAGCGCAGACAGCAGTGGTCGCCACACCAGCAGCACGGAAGTGGGCAGCGGCCCCTCTGACAGTGACCCCACTCCCCCACCCACTGGGCCTGGCACTGCCACCCTGAGTGAGCCCTTGCCCGAGCCCCCGGAGGCAGCTTCAGGGGCAGCAGCCGTGGCCGCCAGCAGCTGTGGGAGTGCAGCAAGCCAGATCCTCCTATCAATCAAACCGACTTCCCGGGCTATAAATGAGCCTAGCAACGTGCGCGCAAAGCAAAACATTATTTATGCTGCCAAGCATGAAGGCGACATGAGCCTCCGCATCTCTACAGCTGCTGAACACAATTCAAGTTCACTGAAGCAAGACCTGGCTGCAGCCGTGGCTCAGGACCATGCAAAGAAATTCATCGCTGTCCCTGCTCGCCTGCAAACCCGGTGCGGGGCCATCCGGGCGAAGGAGCTGGTGGACTACTCCAGCGGGGCCTCCAGTGCCGTGAGTGAACTTGACGATGCGGACAAGGAGGTGCGCAACCTGACCTCCCGGGCCTTCCGGAGCCTTGCCTACCCCTACTTTGAGGCCCTGAACATCAGCTCCCGGGAGTCCTCCACACTCTCCGAGGTTGGCTTTGGGCGGTGGTCGACGTTCCTGGATTTAAAATGTGGGGGTGTCGGAGCCAGGGTGGAGCAGAGCCTCCTGAGGAGTAGTGCGGCCTCCGTGGCCGCGGGTCTGAGGAAGGGCAGTGGGGCCAGGACGACTGCAGACCAGCTCTACATCCAGTCCAGGAAGTCCCAGACCAAAGCCTTGGAGTTCGTGGTCAGCAAAGTCGAGGGGGAAATCAAACATGTGGAGACACCTCTGTGTTTCCAGAAGCAGGTCCAGACGGGTTCCCGCGTGGTCACCCTCCTCGAGCCCCTGCATTTCCGCAGCGAGAGCAAAGCCAGCTCAGCCACTGGGCCCTGCAGAACCGCCAAAGGCTCCCGCAAGGGCCCTGGGTCGGTGTACACAGACGATGGCTCAGAGGCTTCTGAGAGCAGCAAGCCCGCCCCCCGCGCCGAAGGCCCCCAGAAGAAGTCCAAGTTTGCTTCCAGTCTGCTCAAAAATGTCATCTCCAAGAAGATGCAGCGGGAACACGAGTTCAAAATGGAGAGGGGAGAAGTCACTGACACGTCCCACCACAACCTCTCCAGCACCCCCAAGGAGACGGAGGGCCCAGGCCGGGGGGAGAAGCCGCGGGAGAGGGGCCTGCAGAGGCAGAGTTCTCGCCACTCAGAGGCCGGCTCTGAGTACACGGTGGTCAGCGTGTCCGACGCAGGTGCGGAGGGCTCGGTGGCCGAGTCTAAATCGCCAGTTTTCAAAGCCAGTGCTCCTCGGGAGAGCAGTGCTGCCTCGGGTCGAAATTTCGTGGACGGACGCACTGAGGAAGTCTGTGAAATCAAAAAGAGTGCATCCGAGACGGTCAAAGGCATCTTCCTCCGCAGTCAGAACAGTGCATTCCGTTCCTGGAAGGAGAAGGAGGCTGAGAAGCGGGAAGAAAAAAAGGCCCCCGTTGGGAAGCTGAAGCTTCCCAAAGGGGGCGACTGGAGGGCTGATCTCGGAGAGATCTCTGCCAGCAAGTCCACCATCATGTCGCGCCTCTTTGTCCCCAACATCCAGCAGACCCCCAAGGACAAGCAGCCGGGGAAGCAGGCTACCAAGTACCCTGCCGCCCAAGCCACCTCCATGGCAGTGATCCAGCCCAAGGCTCCCGAAATCAAGATCCGGCTGGGGAGTGTGCAACAGCCAAGCTCGGACTTCAACATTGCCAAACTGCTCACGCCCAAACTGGCCAGTGGCAGCGCTTCCAACCTCTTCAAGACAGTTGAGGACAACAGCAGGGCGCAGCAGAAGCTCTTCCGAGGAGACAGCCTGGAAAAAGTGCCCCAGTTCCAGGTGAGAGACGTCAGAGACAAGTCCAAGGCCCAAGGCCCCCTCCATCAGGTGAGAGATGTCAGGAAACTAATCAAAGGGTCCGGGGACAGCAGTGACAAGGGCAGTGTTACCCCAGAGCAGGGGCTGACCGGGCCCAAACCCAGGCAGCTCGCTGAGGCAGGGGGCGGATCCAGATCCCTTTCCCCCATAGTGATTACGTGCCAGGCGGTGGTTAACCCGAGGGAAGAGAGCATGGACCGAGAGCCGAGGGAGAACGTAGGCACAGGTGGCAGCACCAGGTTCTTGAATTCGTCCTCGCCAGAAGGGACGGTCTTGGTTCACAGGGCGTCTGGCAGGCTGCCTGTGGCCACCATTGCCCCCAATAAGCCTGAGCAGGGCTCCTACCTGCCTGTGCTCAAGATCGTCTCTAAGGCTTCTGCTCAGAAGACCCCAGAGAAGGCCAAGGAGGAGGAGGTCAAGGAGGAAGGGAAAGCCCCAAAGACATCTCGGAACGCCCTGGAGAAGCTGACGGCGGCGGTGAGGTCCATGGAAGAGCTGTACAGCTTCAACAGGAACGAGTGGAAGCGCAAAAGCGACCCCCTGCCCATGATGATGGACAGCCATGTCCTGTCGCTCATTGCCAGTGAGGAGAGGGAAGGGGCTGCAGGGGCGGAGGGGGACCCAGACAAGCTGGCCAAACGACTGGGTGAGCTAGAGGAGCGGGGCGCCGGAAACAAGGGAGGCGTGGTGCTGCGGGGGGGCCCGCTGGAGCGTCTGCAGCGGAGGAACTCCAACCCTAGTGCTGAGAGCGTGTCTGCCCGGGCAGCCGCCTTTGAGAACATGGCCAGGGAAAGGCCGCGATCCCTCTATATCCCCCCAGTCCACAAGGATGTGGAGAGAACCCAGCCCCTGCAGCCCTTCCCACCACTCCCCAGCAGCCGAAACACGTTCACGGTGAGTACCAGCAGCACCCAGAAAACTGGGGGTGTCGCTGGCAAGTTTCCCCAAGGGCCTTCTCCAGAGAGTCCTTCGGTGGCAAAGGGCATCAAAACCCAGGGACTCCGGTCCCTCAAGATCTCTCCGGCCACTCGGGCACCTCCTGATGAGGTGACCACTAGGAAAAACAGCAGCAATTTGGAAAAGAACAATAGTGACTGTGAGAATTACCTGTCCATCCCCCTTAAAGGAAGCTCTTCAGCAGGAGAGCTTCCTGGCAGGCCTGGGGCTGGGAGGGAGGGGCCCCCAGCCCCCTCAGTGGCCACTCTCTGTAGCTTGCCCCCTCTGAGCGCCCGCAGCCAGGTCCCCAGCAATCCCAAAGGCTCTCAGGTCAGTGGAACCAGCCGGCCAGCTTGGCGTACCAAACCCGACAACCCCATGGAGACAGTAGCTGCCGCCACAGGGCCACAGAGCCCCGAGCATCTCCCCACTGCCATCTACCACCAGCAGCCACTGCCTTTTGCCCTGCAGGGAGCCCAGGCCCAGGTCCTGTGCTTCTCCCCACCCAGCATGCCTGCCGCAGCACCTGCAGGCCCAGCTTCAGTCCCCACAGACCCCTTCCAGCAGCCACAGCCCCAGCAGACCCAGCGCAAGATGCTCCTGGATGTGACAACCGGCCAGTATTATCTGGTGGACACACCAGTACAGCCCATGACCCGAAGACTGTTTGACCCTGAGACAGGGCAGTATGTGGATGTACCCATGACTTCCCAGCAGCAGGCTGTGGCTCCCATGTCCCTCCCTGTGCCTCCCTTGGCTCTGAGCCCTGGGGCCTATGGACCCACCTACATGATCTACCCTGGGTTTCTCCCCACGGTGCTGCCCGCCAATGCCCTGCAGCCTACGCCGATTGCTCACACTCCAGGGGGAAGCGAGCTCTCCTCCATGGCAGCAGACCCCCCTGGCAAAGAGGCAGCTGCGACATTCACTGAGGCCCCATACTTCATGGCCTCTGGTCAGTCTCCTGCTTCCTCTTCCTCCTCGGCCCCGGCAGCCACATCCCAGCTTGTGGGGGCCAAAGGCTTCACCCAGCTGCACGGCAAGCCCGTCATCAGCATCACTTCGCAACCCCTGGGGCCCAGGATCATTGCCCCCCCTTCCTTTGATGGCACCACCATGAGCTTTGTGGTAGAACACAGATGATGCGCCATCACCAGAAAGCAGAACGGAGCAGCTGCTGGTGAGTGAATGTTACTTTGATAACCAGTTTTCAGAGATTAAGAGCAATCCTATTGCTTTGTGTTTGAAGTGGCGGGGGTGGGGGGGGATGGGGGGGAGGTGGTATGTAGAAAGGGGCATCTTGCGAGAACAGAACTAAAACCCCATCCAGATGATTAAGGAGCTAATTTTCTTACCAAGTTGCCTCTTCTTCCCACTCCTCAATCCCTGCAGCCAGCCTCTCCCCCATTGACCTTTTCAAACTGCCTGAGTGTTTTTCCCACCGGTGAGTAGGAGGGAAGTGAACTTCAGATCTGTCAGGTTAGCCTTTGGCGAAGGTTGGCAGGGGGAAGAAAGGAAAACCCGGTCTGGATTTTGTGGAGTGAGCTTCACTCTATTCCCCCCACAGCCCCAGCGACAGGAGGCAGGAACACCCAGAGAGATCCTTGGGAACACCGTGAATCTGGTTGCTCGTCACAGGGAGGGAGAATGACAATGACATTTTCTTGTTCAGAGAATTTCCAAAATCTGTAGAAAGGCTTCTCTCCCCCCACCACATCTTCTTTCTCTTGACTTTTCTTGTTTGAAGGGACTGTATATTTTAAGCTCTTGTTTTTGTTTCCAGACAATTACTTTCTCCTGGGATGAGTTCAAGGTCTTTAATCTCTCTCCTCTCTCTCTCTCTCTCTCTCTCTCACACACACACACACACACACACACACACGACCTCCACGAAAACCGGGGAGGTCCTCCACCTGCAGTGGCTCCTTGGATGGGCGGCCGGGTTTGATCCAGTCTGATCAGACAGGATCCACTGCGCTCAGCTGCCAATCCCTGTAAGATGCTCCTTTTTATCTCTGCATTCTCTCGCTTCAGAAAAGAATCAACCTCCACTTGCCCCCCTCTAAAGAAATCAGATAAAGTAGATCCCTAACACCTGAGTTAATCCACATTCACAGACTGGAGTCCTTCCTGCAAATAAAACCGTGGAACTTGACAGGAGAAGTGAGCTTGGCTTGTCTGACCCAGGACGCTTCACGTCAAACACCCAAGACAGGGGCAGCCTTCACTTAGGAGCACAAAGGTGTCAGCAGTGTGGGGCCAAATCTGCCCCCTCGTTTTCCTGTTCCTTTCAGATTAGGATGTGTTGGCTTCATAAATCCTTCTAGGACTTCACTTTTCGATAAGATTGTACTGAACCAAGAAGGGAGATGGAGTTGTTTTCTGAACTGAAAGGAACAGAAGAACATTGTTCCTTTGTGCAATGGAAGAGCCTTCAATTAGGAAGTGGGATCACTGAATTAGAGACACAGCTTGGTCTGCTCACCAGTGGTGTGTTCTTGAGCACACACATTCTCTAGCACTCATGACATTTGTGTTGATAGTATCTACTCCTCAAAATTTATATGAATGTCAAATGACATCGGAATATATTTTAAAATATAAAACCTTTTCCAAATTCAGGGACTATTACGGTGCATTATGTTTATTAGACTTCTAGACATTAGGCCACTCTTCAAAAAATCCCTGGGTCTTGCTCTAAAAATTCATGTGGGAGCCCAAGCCTCATTTTCCTTGCCCTCTAGAAACAGATAATTTGAAATCTTCTTCTCTAAGAGTTTGCAACCGAAATCACAAAGAGGGGGTGTGGGGATTAAAGGTATATAATGCATGTTTTATACAATGTAAAAAAAAAATCCAGTATGCATTGAAAGACACTCAGAATTAGACACTTAGTCCTGCAGGAAGAAAAGAGTAGCCTCTTGACAAAAATATTGTAATCTTCCAGACAGGTGGTATGTTTACCTAAAGCTATTTTGGGGCAGCTAATCCTGTGAGGCCTTTGTGTGAGCCGTGGAGGTGCAGAAGCAAGGGGAAGAGAGGACAGGGCACAGAGGAGGGAGCAACCGGGCACACACTTGTATGCCGTCCCTCTAGCAGCTGCTTTTGGCTTTCCTCCTGTCTGCTGAGTCTGGAGAGATTAAGCATGGAGTTGTTGCCGTCAGACACAAATATAAATCTGAATTTTGAGTGTTCGAAATTTGAACAGTAATTTTTTTTTTAAGTTTTTCCCCTTTTAAAGTATAGTCTTTTATTTTGGTCCATGGCCCTAAAGATAGAAGTACAAAAACTGGCTTCTCAACTAAGAAGACTGGTCAGGAACTAACAATTAGCATTTTGTGTACAAGCAAAAATCTACCATCCAAACTCAGATAACTAACTAAAAATCCTTCAAAACTCATCTTCCTGAGAGTTTGATACTGCTTTCCAAAGAAAGTCAGATACATTTAAAAAAAAAAGTGTGCAATTCTTTCTCTTGTGTGTAAAATATTGGAAACATTGCTCGGATATATAAAAAACAATTACACTGTACACACTCATCGATCAACGATGCTCTCATATGGATGGTCAGGGTGAGAAGACTTGGGAGCTGGTTTCGGTTCACGATTTCCTTTGAAAACCAGACTAACTTCAGAGATATTCCTTGAGGTAGGGTAGGAGTTTATGTGCGCTTTTCTACTAAGAAGTCACACCAGTGATTTGATCCAATAACAACATTTCACAAAGAAGAAGAAAACTAGGGCTTAGAATGGAATGGCTTTGTCACAATCCCCAGGGAATGAGATAAGCCAGGACCTGCAGAAGGGGCTCTTGGCTCCCGGGCCACACTGTGAGCTCCTTGATAGGAGGCCTAGAGCCAAGGAAGGATGGCAGAGAGCATAATGAGCTCTGCACTGTGACAGCCCGCACACCTGGACTCCCCTCTGTGCCTCTCTGGACTTGTGTCCAAAATGAATGTTCTAACGAAATGCACTCATTCCCTCACTCATCCAAAGAACATGACTGACATTTTTACACTCCACCAGTCACAGTGTACTCTGCGGCAAGGCTGTCCACCCACGTGTGACCCGTTGTCACACGCCAAGAGCCCACACACCAGCAGGAGGCCACACAGACCCGTATGCACAGAACTGCGAGACCAGGATTCAAGTCCCGTCTTAACCTTTAAGATTCCTTCCAGCTCAAATAATAAGTATTTCATCGCCTATTTTTAGCTGCACGTTGTAAGAGGGAGCTTTGCTTTCTCCCCCTGTCTCCCGGAGCATAACCAGCTGCCGGGCTTGCTCGCTCATAGTTAGGTTATGAATTTCCCTGTGGTTCAGCTCTCACAGGTGGGTCTTGCTGCTTCTTGCCTTCCTGTGGTCCACTCCTCAAACTTGGCCAGATCACAGCCCAGCTAAGAGGATAATTAGCAATATTGCTTCCTTTATCCTTTCTTAGTAATGAAGTCGCACACTGTGGTCAATGGATAGGGCAGTTCACAGCCCGTGACCCAGCAGCCGGGAGTCACAGCAGGAGCCCGGGCATGACACACCAATGTGCTGGGCACACCCGTTTGTCGTTCATTGACTTCTGGGTTGAAAGTTCCTTTTCCACAGGATCTTTGATGCTTTTTCTGATGAGATTGGTTTTGGTTGAGCATTCTGTCATTCAATACTCGTAGCTGTATTTTTCCTTCCCCAACATAATCACATTCATGATTTTTCCTGCCCACCCACTTCGATACCATATTTTGGGTTTTTTTTTGTTTTTTTGTTATTTTAAAGATTTTATTTATTTATTTGACAGACAGAGATCACAAGTAGGCAGAGAGGCAGGCAGAGAGAGAGAGAGAGGAGGAAGCAGGCTCCCTGCTGAGCAGAGAGCCTGATGTGGGACTCGATCCCAGGATCCTGGAATCATGACTATAAGGGCCTATTTAGCCAGAGCAGCTCCATCCGGTTAAACAGTGATTTTGTTGTTTATGCAGTAAAACTTAAACTGACCCAACCCCCCCCCCCCCAACCAGGGGAACTTACTTAAAAGCAAGAAGTCCAGGAAACCAGAAGAATGTGGTTGACCAGTCCCTGATAACAGCCCAAATACAAGGGAGGGTCAGGTCAGGTGTAGACAACAGAGCCCGAATGTGGCGATGAGTCAGGCCGGGTGGAGACATCCAATCAGTGGGGCGCACATACTGTCTCCCAAGCTACCAAGGAGTGTGGGCCCCACCTTTTGGGCGCCTTTTGGACGCCAATTCTGACCAAGGTGGTAGGCTAGTTCAAATAGCTACTATAGGGTAAACTGTAATTCAATTGGCCACTTATGTGTGACCTAGCATGACTGTGCAGCTTTCTCTGTGTGTTGCAATCTCATTGGCCACCTGTGTGTGGCCAGGCCCAACCACATGGCCTTTGCTCTATAAAAGCTAGTCTGTGAGGCTGGGGGTGGTCGCCCTCTCTATAAGAGAGGTTTGGTTCTCGATGCTTGGCGCGAAATAAAGCTTTGCTTGACCTTTGCTTTGTATCAGTCTCGCTCCTTTGATTACAGACCCAACAATGACCTGAGCCGAAGGCAGAGGCTTTAACCCACTGAGCCACCCAGGCGCCCCCTGTATTTTTGTTTTAAAACATTCATTGAGACTTGATCACCAATGCCATTTGCAGAGCATAAAGATAAAATAAATATGAGATAATAACAAAAGGAAACTTTATTTTTTTTTTAATTTTATTTCTTTATTTGAGAGAAAGCATCCCCAAGTAGGGGGAGGGGGAAAGGGAGAAGCAGATTTCCTTTTGAGCAGGGAGCCCGATGCAGGGAGTCGATCCCAGGACCCTGGGATTGTGACCTTAGTCAAAGTCAGCTGCCCAACAGACTGAACCACCCAGGTGCTCCAAAAGAAAACATAAATGGGTACCACGCCTGCACCACAGAGGGTCACGCAATTGTTTTGTTTCACTGAATGTCTGGTTTTTTCCCTGTAAGACTTGATCCATTTGTCTTTTCTTTTCTGAGTATGCTTTATGTTGCTCCTACACGTTGGTCTCTCTCTCCTCCTCACTTCCTCTGGGTTCTTTCTGCCCCTCAATGGAGCCCCACACAGCAGCAGCTGAAGTGGAAAGAGAGTGGGGCTGGGAGCAGGGGCAGCCCTCAAGGACTCCACAGATCATCAATCCCTGTCCCTTGCGTTCGGATTGCTGGAAGGGAGGAGGGTGAGGGGCTGGGGTCAGTGGGTGATGGACATAAGGAGGGCACGTGATGTGATGAACACTGGGTGTTACACACAACTGATGCATCATTCACCTCCACATCAAAAACGAATGATGTACTGTATGTTGGCTAATTGGATTTAAATAAAATTAAATAAAAAATAAAATAAAATTTCAGCAGGAAATTGGGGCTCAGAGAGGATAAGTGACCGTTTTTACATCACAGTGTCCCTGAAGGCAGAGTTGGGACTCGAAACCCCAATTATCCTCTACCAGAATCTCTTCTCAGCTGGCTTCCTTCCTGCTCTCCATTTTTGCCTTCTCTTTTTCTCTCTAAGGCCACTCTTCTCTGGTGGCCCTCCCTCCTGGTGTCTGTCCCACCTGTTCACTCCCCATCCCTTTCTTCTCTCACCATTGGCTTAGGAATTTAATTTTCTCTGCCCCCCCCCTTTTTTTTTTTTTGCTTCTTTGGTGATTTCAGTCCCTTTCAGGTCTCCGTTTTCCCATTCGCTTTTGCTGCTTTAGTGTGATGCTCCAGTTGCTTCTTCCCGTGTTCACCTTTTCTTTTCCTCAGTGGGTTTTCATCACCCACTGCACGGCCTGAAGGACAGGAGCTTGCGGTCTGCTGCCCCACCTGCCTGTTCTCTGCGGCTCCGTGCAGGAGGCGGGGGTAGGGCTGGCAGCTGCAGTGCAGCGTGACTCTTCATTTGTAGTGCATTTTATAATTACATTCCTGAGTCACTTTGTTTCTGCTTTTCCCCTCACTTAGCTGTGGCTTCCTCTCTTGCTGACTATCTGTGGCTACTCTTTTATTATCTTCCTAATGTCTTCTTTGCCTTTTTTCCCTTTTTCTTTTTGTGGATTGTAGCTTCCCTCCAGCTTATTCTTTTGTACCTTTCTCTGCCATTGGATTGCCTTTGTATTTTCTTCTCTACCGTCTATAAAGTTAATAATGAATGAAAAGTGATAGCTACTGGGGATTAATCATTTATTACATATCAAGCCTTAATATCACGCCATTCGATTCTTAAAATAAGACGTTACTATTTCTAATTCCTGTTTGACCCATGAAAAAATCACCTCTCCCAGGTGAACAGATCAGCTGCAGTCCAGGCCCTTCTAGCTCCCTGGCCCATGCTCTCCCGGGTGACCCCTCTGTGCCTGCTTCTTTCACTCTCTGGCCTCCAGGCTTCAGTTTCCTGTGGCAAACTGTCCCTGTTCCCTTCCCTGGGAAATCGGGGAAGAGAATCAGGTAACAAACTGACCCTGAATCTGGCAAAATCTAACAGATACTAAGTCTCTGTGTTCTCCATCCTTAGTTATTCGAACATCTTATGCCTCAAAGAGAATTCAAGACAGGTTCAGGGCTTCCAGGGGTGACTGTCGCACCCAGTGGGTGGGGGAAGGGAGGTAACTGTGGTATGTGGGGAGGGGGCGGTGTGGCATGTCCAAGGGAGTGGAATGGCTTCATGCACTGTAGTTGAAGGAGAGCTGTTGGGCTTTGACTAAAGGCCAAGTGTATGCACCTTGAAGTCGGGCAGCTCTGGCTCAAATTCTAATGCTTGTATTACTTTGGACAAGTGACTTTTCCTCTCTGACCTTGGTCTCTTCAACTGTAAAATGGAAATACCTTGCGGGAGTGTTGTGAAGATTGAGTTCTAAAACCATTACAAAGGACATAGCAAACAGCCGTGAACTTCCTAAATGCCTCAGAATCCCCTCATCTTTGAGGGGCCCTCACCAGAGCAGAAAATTGGCCCTTATCTAGGCAGATTTCCAGGGTGCCATCAGGGGCCTGCGTCCAGGATTGCTTTATATTTGCCTCAACTGAAGGCTGTGCCCACAGCCCTGTGGTCCCCTTTGAGCTGGCTTTTCTTAAGGGGCAGGCCAGTTGTCTGTGGGTCAAGGTACTCTAGAACCAAGGCCTTCCAGAATGTTATACAACTCTGGATATCGTTTGCCAGCTGCATGTAGAGATTTTCCTCTGTGTCTGGGCACAGGTCTGTGTGGAGCTAGGGAAAATTGACCCAGCATCCCTGTGTTTGCTGAGCTCTGTCATGTTCTGGTCCTATAATCACGGGAAGTCATCGAGGCCCAACCGCCTGGTGACACAGTGTCATCACCCCTCTCATCTTTATTGACTTCTTCATGATCCTCCGATAGGTTAAACTGGTGGGTTTTGTTATTTCATCCTTAATAGGAATTGGAGCAACTTTATTATTTTCAAAATTTCGAGTAAAATTCCTTGGAAGTTAATGTAGGCAGAATCCGTGTCCTGTGAATGAAGGAAAAGGCAATATCCTGACTGTGATTCCCTAAAAATGATCCCAGTAGATTGTATAAACAGACTCCTCCTTCATTCCTCAGGCTGTTCTCACCATCCTGTAGTTCACCTCCCACCCCACTCCACCACTGTCTGTAACCCCCTTCCCCTCCCCTGCCCCCACTACCACCCTGTGTCCTTCTCACCCTGCTCAGGGAAGCTGCACAAAATCTTGCCCCGTGATGGACTCAGCCTGAGTTGTTGTCAGATCCTTGGGTCCTTGAATCTGAAATTATTCTTCTTAGTCTTCTATTTTCTTCTTCTCCCCTTGTAATTATATTTTCCTTTCCTGTTGCTGCTTTATAGGTCCTAAGTTTCAAAAACTTAAATTTAGCAAATGAGACGTCTCCAGACCTACCACAGCCCCTTTCATCTTGAAGGTCATTCCTCAATACTTAAAACGTAGAAGAATAAAATAAACAAACATGAGATATACACCCATGAAATCATGATTATTCTCTTTTTAAAGATTTTATTTATTTATTTGAGAGAGAGGGCACCTGTCTGAAAGATAGCATGGTGGGGAGGGGCAGAAGGAGAGGGAGAAGCAGGATCCCCACTGAACAAGGAGCTCCAGTGAGGCTCAGGGCTCAATCCCACCACCCTGGGATCATGACCTGAGCTGAAGGCACACACGTAACTGACTGAGCCTCCCAGGTGTCCCAATAATCAAAATTATTCTCATAGACTTTTTTTTCTTATATATTTAACACAGGTCAATTTTTTAGATGACAAGATTAAAATATCCCTTGCCCAGCTACTCTGATTGCATATGATTGATTAGATAGCTGTTATTTGATACTTCTCAGAAGTTATTTTTCACATGATAAAGTCCTCTTAATCCCTAACAAGTATTACCTGTAGGACAGTCTATTTCTGTCTTCATAATATTGTGTTCAAATATCAATTTTCAGATGTTAACATAAATTTTTTTAAGCAAAGTGTTAGTAGAAATACTATATATAGAGAGATAGATCTACAGAAAGGGCTCATTTTCAGTAGGCTTTTGAACTTGTCAATGCTTGTATTAGAATGGATTTAACTAAGTTACAGGCTCTAATCAGTGTATCTCATTTTTTAAAAAGATTTTATTTATTTATTTGACAGATATCACAAGTAGGCAGAGAGACAGGTGGAGAGAAAGGAGGAAGCAGGCTCCCTGCTGAGCAGAGAGCCCAATGTGGGGCTCGATCCCAGGACCCTGGGATCATGACCTGAGCCGAAGGCAGAGGCTTTAACCCACTGAGCCACCCAGGTGCCCCAGTGTATCTCATTTTAATCAAAATGCAGTGTACAAAATCCTACACAATTTAAGTAGTGATCATTCACTTTTAAGAATTCCCTGTATATAGGGGCACCTGGGTGGCTCAGTGGGTTAAGCCTCAGTGGGTTCAGCTCAGGTTATGGTCTCAGGGTCCTGGGATCGATCCCCACATCTGGCTCTCTGCTCGGCAGGGAATCTGCTTCCCCCTTTCTCTCTCTGCCTGCTGCTCTGCCTGCTTGTGATCTCTCTCTCTCTCTCTGTCAAATAAATAAATAAATTAAATTAAATCTTTAAAAAAAAAAAAAAAAAGAATTCCCAGCATAGAGTTTACTGCCTTAACTAGATACTCATGGTAAATTTCAGATATTTCTCTTTAGCTTAAATATAATTTCTACATGCTTTAGGAACATATCTATTACACTGTTTTATCTCTGCTAGGGATGATTTCAATGAAACTAAACATTTAACTCTATAATCATTTTCAAACAGTTGCTTGAATCTAATTCAAGTTCCAAAGAGAGGTTCCACTCTGAGTACTTCCCTAAAGTCAATATAATGTCCAAGTAAGTTCAGAAACACGTTTGCCAAACACATATGAAAATGTGAACATCATTAGTAATGTTGAGATTAGCCAAATAGTTAAATAAAATGTATCTTGACATTTTTCTTGCTTCTTGAAAAGTGCGATTTACTTTTAGAACTAATGATCTTTTCTTTGACTATGTTTGTCTACAGGAGCAAGACAGAAGATGGACTATTCTATAATCGGAAGGTTGCGTTGTAACAACACTAAGAATTCAGCTGAAAAACTTCCTCTACATGTGTTATTCTTAGGTTTTGCTTCTTATAAACCAAGTGTGTAAGTTTCTATATTTTCCTGGACAACCCTGTTAAGACAGTTTGTGTTATTTTGGTGTTACTAAGCTGAGTGAATGGTTGCAGTTTTTCCTCTGTAAAAAGATTTCTTTTTATACTTTAATACAGAAGACAAACTTTCTCTTCCTCTTTCCTTCCTGTACTCATGACTAGGCAAACCATCCCTTCAGTGTTCTCATAGTTCAATCAAAACACACGACAGAATGAGATTGGTTCTGTTGTAAAGCGTGCCGGCAGATCAATAATTTGGATCACAGATCTTCTTAGAGCTTCTCAGAGTATGTGAGGATTAGATGGCAGAGTTGGAACACATGTTTGATTTTAAATACAAGGGGTCTGCATTTTGAATCCTATACCAGCCAAGCCTAGTCATTCCCTCAGTTACGTTCTACATGTTCTTTTATTGGGTTTAGCAAGATTTCAAATGTGATTGTGAAAACTAATGGTTTTAACACTCTCTGTTGCCTTCACACAGAATGGCTTGAAACACTGAAGAGCCAGTGATTGCATTTAAAATTAAGTTCTTAGTATCAGGAAGGTATGAAAAACCTCTTTTCCTCTAGGAATCCAACCTTTGCTATGAGTGGATAGCCTTTTTTGGTCTTCCCTCCCTCTGTAGTCGCATGTTCCTCTCTCACTGATTGTTTGGAGCCCGAGGAGTGGCCTGTTTGGGGCGGGCAGCAGAGTGGAATGTACATTGATTCAGTGGTTCTGATTCTCTCCAGCCCCTGCCATACCGAGAGCAAGGACTAGAATTGTATCACTTGCTCTTTATGGGCTTACGATGCATCGAGAATCCAAATCACAGAATCTTTCAGCGACTTTTAATACTGCCTCAGTTGTAACTCAATTCTGAAGGTTATTTTAGTGAGTGTTCACAGTGAGTCTTGAAGAGTTGATTGAACAGATAAATATTTAGATTGTCATCATTAATAAGTGTGTCAACATATACTCAACAAATGACACGTTAGAATATTTCTTATTTATAAAGAGAGAATAACTTGAAGGTTCTCCCAGACTTTCTTTAAGGAATCTCATCTTATCTATTTATTTATTCAAAGACAAGGCATCCTGGTAAATTTCTTCTAGATCCTTATTTTGATTGTAATGATCATCAGTCTTTGGTTTCTGCTTAAAATTTAAAAAGTTAAAAAAAATTTTTTTTCTCGTAACCACTGAATTTTTATGCCACTCACAACAGAAGATGTGAGTAAAAACCCAAGACTGGTTTTTGTATGATTTCTGTAATCTCATTACTTTGTAGTTAGGCTTCCCACATCAGACTCCTTTAGGAAAAATAACTCAATTTCACTTTTAGGGCCTTTCTTAAAGGGATCTTGCTCCAAAAAGAAATACTGTTGGGTAGAAGAAAAGGGTCGAGGCAGGCATAGTCAGCTCTGGTCACAGTTCAGTTAATGCCTTGATAAGTGACGAAATGAAGTGCAAAATATAAAATAGCCTCTGTGTAGAGACAAGACGCCCTTGTCCCGTATTGAGGAAAGCCTTAGTCCTTGGCCACGGAGGTCTTCTCACCTAGGTACAGCAGCAGCTTCACCCCAGAACTGACTTCATTTTTCACCACCAGAGAGCTCTTACAGCATCAGCCATTCCTCATTTCCTGTAGAGCCTGGCTGAGTATAAGGTCACTTAATATTAAATGAAGAAGGTGTGATCAATTACGTTGTAATTGTAATACTCAAAGCAGCACCATGAATTCTCAAGTATTTGAACACATCTGGCAAAACTGATCGAGGAATTGGGTGGAGACAGTACCAGAATTGACAGGACTGTTTTAAAACCATGTGTGACTTTTAGGAAAAAGTTGATCATGCTCATATTGAGGGATCGTCATCAGTGATCATACTGAGTAGTCAGCTGCTTGCCAGGTCTTCAAAAAGAGACATTTCTTTCCCCAGCTGATGTGGTAGAGTTCTTACCTACCAAGGGCCTGGGGATCCCAGAAGCTATTTATCCTTATTTATCACCAGCAGATCTGAGTCTTCAGTTCTCACATTGAGGTAAACTACTATAGAAACTAGGAGAAACTAGTACAGACAATACCAGAGAGGCCACATCCTCTAAGAAGCTGTCAAGGACATAGGAAATGTACAAGGGGTTAAAACTCTAACTTTGAAAATAATATTCTAGGAATGCCACATTGTTTATCGATAATTTTATGGTTCTCTCTTTCATCAAACCAAAAAACCCAAACAAGCGCTGCTGGTCATTTACTACCTCAAGTGATGGGGAGGAACATGTTTAAAGACACAAGGTAAATCTAAATCCTTATTTTCAGTGTTTTATTATTTCCTGAGGTTGCCTTGGTATTTGAATGAAGTGGTTGTACCCTTCCTATTTCAACAGAAGTTAAGTGGAATAAAATAAGAGTCTATGAAGCCTTCTTATCCATCAAGCTATTACCCTGACACTGTCCCTTTAGGTGCTGAACTATACTTTTATGTTTTGTATACACAAAACCACAGATAACACATGTAGCACTTCCTAAATAGTGCCTCAAACTGGAGTTGAAACAGAAATGTAGAGTCTAGTTTTTGCCATTTCCTCTCAAGGTTATATGTCAAGGTTACATGTGCGACTCAGTTTTCCAGAGGAACCGTGGGGCATTGTCTGCAGGAACCTTGACCCTTGGCCTCTTTCCCCTGTTGGTTAAATGGTCAGGTTGAAATGGACTCCACTTGAGTTATTTCTGGAAAACTGAACACATCTGTAACCCGTATGAAAACTTTAATCCATTGGAATATCTTTTCTTAAGAGCACTCACTGAAATTGCCCTCAGGATTAAATGAAGCCCAAATATGCCGTTAGTGACTTTATAGTCTATCTGTATGTCTGTATATGTCTTTATACGTTGGCGTGTATGCAGCTCTCTACATACCACTGAGGAAAGAAGCTAAACCAAATTACACTTGGACAGCTTTATGACAAGTCTCATGTTAGCACATGTTTCAAATTCATTCTTATAACACTAAGAACTATTTAGTGATATAAATTTCTTAATTTCAGATTTGACTTCATCATTCTTGCCTCTTAAAGAAATATCATGCATTTTAATGGTTTTCATACTTCATAGAAGTGGGAGTCTTTGTTTGCTACAAACTGAATGCTCATGCTACCTGAAATTATACTTTGGACTGCAGGACAGTGTTAATTCTTAAGTAGATTGACTATAATCTCATGATAAGTATATATATGTGTGCACAAGAAAACACATTCAGTAATAGTCTCTGTGTTTAAAAACTATCATGGTATACATTTTCCTACGTGGTGCTTGAGGAGTTTCATTCTACAGTTTACAAGGTGTAGGTTTGCACCCCAAATTCTCAGGGTATACTATTTTACCCAAATACTTGAAAGAAAAAGGTGCCCTGTATTTTATCAGTACTGTTGAGGGGAAAAATTATGTGTAGGCTTGTTTAAGAGAACTACTTATAAAAATCAAATTCATAAACTACGTTAGGCTTTTTCATAATTTCTGAGAGGATATACAGATAGCTATGATATATATATTTTCAAGAGACTGTTTCTATATTCTTACCTAACTTCTGGGTCCTAAGTAGACCTCACAGGTGCATAAAATCATTAATAAAGCATGTAGCATTTGCTAAATTGTACCTTGAGTTTGAATCTAATCAGAATAGCATCCTCTGGTTCTTTTGAAGGAAAGCACATCCAGCTGAGGCACTTGTAACTACAAGGCCCAGAGGAAGATTCCACAAATTGGACTCATTTGTATGCCCTCTGTCTCAGAAGAGAACTGAAGTTTCCCAGCAGTGTTTGTAAGCTGTTAACATTCTTGTTTTGTGTTGCCATGAAAGCGTATCATTAGATTTATTCCTATTTACTTCAAAATGGTGCAGAACAAAACACACACACACACACACACACACACACCACATCTAATTTGATTTCTTTTTTTAAGTTTCACAGTTGCTTTTTATAAGCTAGTGTTAATGGCAGAGTCCTTGCTGGGACCCCTGAAATTACTTATCCTACCCGGATCTCTGTTCTAGCAGGTGGTCCTTTCTTTTTCTCCCTCTTTGAGGATGTAGGTTTCTATTTTTACATGTAAGTCATATTATTGTGTAGTAAAAGGCCGTGGTGGTGGAAAAGAATGTGAAGACTGTGGAAGTTATGTCCCAAGCAGAGGAGACGAAATCATGTAGTAAATGATGAAAGACATTGGGTAATGCCGAATTGTACCTCTGCCTATGAAAAAAGCCAGAGGTAAATGGAAAGAATGTGAACATTAAAACTGCTCTCAAGACAGAAGTCTTGGTGGAAATGTTCCTACCTGAGGTCTGATTCAATTAGAAGATACAGTGAGCTTGGCCAATGGGACTGTGAAATCAACCCAGCAGCTCTGAGAATTAGAATTACATTCTTGGTGTATTGCAGATGGAGAAAACTACTTAGACAAGGACTCTGTAAGACTGGCCTACTTACCTTTAACTGCGGCATTCATAAGTGATTGTGCAATCTTGTGTAATGGTCTTTTATTTTGACTCTTTGGGAAAAAAAATATTTTGTTGTTGTTGTTTTTCCAGTAAAAGCAACTGCGAAGAAAACATGCACTGTTTGTCTCTATTTTGACTCAAAAAACCAAGCTGTGGACACTTTGACTTTCTTCTATATTCTAATTTAAATCCTCCACTTAACTAAAATCCTCTGTCGTTAGGGTTCACAGCCAGGTTGTATGAGTTTTCCATTGCTCAGGTAAGCAGAAGCTTCATGGTTTCAGACGACACAAATTTGTTATCTTACGGTTGTGGGGCTCGGAAGTCCGGCATGGGTCTTTCCCTGTACCAGACTATTTCACCTGACCGACCAACTGAAGGACTCTAACTGCTTGCATCATCAAGCAGCATTGTGAGGAGCGCTTGACAAGGGGTGTGATGTTCTGGTGACACCAGAGACCAACCTAGACAAGTGTCCCTGAGAGCCCACTCAGAGGCCCAGGAAAGTAATTGTGCTTATGCCCCTCAAAGCACAAATATTAGAGGCACACATTTCAGAGACCCAGAGCACGGTGAGAATGAATGCTGTAGCGTGTGTTCCATAAGTCAACCGTTAGTCAACCGAAGTGACTATAAACATTAAGATCAAAGCCCCTCAAAGATTTGAGTCCACATTCCACAAAGAGAAACATTGTGGATCCCTCAGATATGTCCAGGGGTTGGGGGTTATGGGGCGAGAAAGAGTGGAGGACAGTTACAAACCTTATGTTTTCCTGAGTCACCTCTGGCTTCCGGCTCTTGTTTCCAGTGACTTCTCAAATTGCACTGGAGATTTTGCTTCAAGTGTTCACTGTGTTACTCGGCACAGCATCGCCCTGTAGACTTTAAGGCTGTATTTCTGAGTATTCCAGACTCGAAACTAGTTGTACAGCAGGAATGGGCAGAAGGTTTAGGGTGCATGGGATGGAGATTAGCAGGTGCTCCCTCTCGTGGCAGCCAGTGGCCTTAGCAAACACCTTAAACCTGAACCACAGATAGCCCTGTTCTAGATCATCTCTGGCATCTCTGGTGCTAGATAAGTTCACAGGCTTTTGAGTTCATTTGTGCATCAGCCACTCTCCCTATTGCTATAGCCCTCTCCCTCCCTTCATCCTCTGCCTCCTCTGTTCCTTAGCTTGCTGTCTTAGAACAGTCGAATATTTTATCTTATTTCTTACACGGAGCCATTTAGCCACCTACTGGAGCCCCGCTAAGGCAAGCCCACTACAATGTGCAGAAGACCTCACCCTCATAACTAAGTAAGTACATCCATCGTTCAAAAACCATCTCTTAAGCTCACGAATCTGTAATTTGGGTGGGGCTCAGCATGGAAAGTCTGGGGGGGTCTGCTTTACCCAGCAGCTTGACTAAGGACCAGAGAATCTACCTCCCAGATGGCTTACTCACATGACTGGAAAGCTGATGCTATTCAGCCTGCCCTCTCCAGGGGCTGCTTGGGCTTCCTCAAAACATGGTGGCTGAGTTCCAACAATGAGTATCTCAACAGACAGTAGCAGATGTTGCCAGTTCTCAAGGCCTAAATTTACATAGTGACATGGCATCACTTTCTCCATATTCCATCCTACAGGCAAATACAGAACCCAGATTCAATGGGCTGGAACACTGATCCACCTTCCTTGACAGGAAAAGTGTCAAATAATTTGGGGACAAGTTTTGAGACCAGCATCCTCATTAAGGTGTGTTTTTAAACAGACACTTTCTTTTAAAGGAATTCTAAAGTCAGTTCTCAGGTTAGTATAGGCTCAGTCAAAAATTCTAGAAAAAAATCTAGAGTGAGAATAGCCTATACAAGGTTTAATGGGCGTGATTTTTCTGTGTGTGCTCAGTATATGTCGGAGTCTCATACAGCAGAAATCACTGTTGCATTTCTAGTGTGGAGGGAATCGACATCCTTTAGGAATGAATGAATGCCTACTGAATACCAGGTGTTATGATTCATGAAAAGGTTAGGATTTCAGGAAGCCTTTAAATATGGTGAGAATGCCTGATACGCTGATGAAGCTATCTAGTCTAAGCCTTGTCAAAGGCATGGAGAATGAAAGAGGAAACTGGCTAACAGCCACAAAGAAGAGATCCATGCCAATGACCCAGCATGGGGCAGGCAGGGAGCAGAGGGCTAGGAGAGAATCAGGAAAACCAAAGCAATAGCAGGAGACCAAAAGTGAAGGAATTGTGTAGTTGTCCAGGGGGCATGGAGCTACAAAAGAGATAGTACACCTACACTGAAAGGGATAGGGAGAGGCAGCCTGGCCAAAGTCCTTTGACAGGAAGCTTACCCGATAGAAGTGGTGAGAAAACTCAGTCATCAAAGACATAGCCAAAACTAGTATCTCTCTCTGCCTCTTGAAGTTACAACCTTGATCAACAGATTGTCCCTTGAGTGTCGTCTCCCTGCACCATTATGTATTTCAGTACCATCAGATACAGAATAAGAACAGGTTTTATTACATACATATGTATATGCACACACAAACACACACTAGAAATAGAGTGTTGCAGAATAACATTATTGGATTACACATATTATTATTATAATGTGAGAATTATAAAGAGATACTATGTATTACCTCTAGCCTTAGGTTAGCACTCAAGAATTATTAACTGCTACAATATGCATTTCCACTGCAGTGTTTCTGCTCCTGAAAAATTCAAATTCACTGCTTTACAGGTTGCTCAAAAATACTCAAACCATTTATTGGGACACGTTCTAGTTATAAAAATAAAACATGTTCTTTGAAGGAAATTTGGAAAATGTTAGAATATTCTAGAAATTAGGAAAATTTGTAATCACCCAGAGGTACCCACTACACAAATGGCCCCCTAGAAATAAATACTTGTCAGTATATGTGATACTTTACATGCTATTTTATGGTCTACTTTTTTGCTTCATGGAATTATAAACTGACCTCCTTATCTTCCTATATTCTTAGATGATTGATTCTTAGCTGTACCTTACTTCCTCATATGGCTGCATCACATCATGTTTAATCAATTTTATATTTTTAAGTACTTAGTTTTTAGTTTGGGGCTATGAAAATGATGCTTCAATGAACATCATTGAACACAAATTTTTCCAAGCATCTCTATTTCCTTGAGATAAAGTCCAAGCCCTGTAAGTGGAATTACTAAATAAAAAGGCCATGAATATTGTTAAAACTTGTGACACATGGGATTTTGAGATGTTTTCCTACCTCTTATATTCCCCCCAAACATACACTCATGCTCTCTTGAAACTTCATATTTAAGTATTTGTGTAAAATTATCCTAAATATGAGGGGTGAGAGGCTCCTAGTGATTTGCTGAAATACATTTTCATTGTAGAAACTATAAACTCTTACATACACAGAGTTTACAAACATTAGGAGAGATCAATGTTTTACTTGATGTTAAGTCTCTTCCTCTTTCTTTAGAGCAAGGATCTCAAAGAGTAGCCCCCATACTGACAGCATGGGCTTCAGAGAAGAGACATCACCTGTTCTCAATGCAAATCCTCTGCCTACCTCAGGCCAGGTGAACCTGAAATGGGAAGGGGCGGGCAGCATCTGTGTTTTAACAAGCCCTACAGGAGAGTCTAATGCACACCATTTTGGGAACCACTGCTCTGGACTCCAGTTCACCAACAACGACAGGCTGACACTTGGAAGGAAGCAAGAAGGTTGATGCCACTGAGTAGAGAGCTCTGCTCTTAGCGTACCAGTTCCCAGTGAAATACTTCCTTCAAGATCTTCATTTTCCTCAATGATTTTTTTTTTCCTAGCAAAGCCAATGGACACCTGCTTCAAGGTTTTTGTGACTATTTTAAAAAGAGAGTGCTTCAGAAATATTGCTTTCCTTCTTTTTTGGCAAAGTTAATCTAGCATTTATTTCTTTCTCCTTTGTTTTTTGTGTTGTTGTTGTTTTTGAGGGGAGTGTAAGAGCACTGGGCCATGATGAAAGGGGAATAAATTGATCTGTCCCAGAGGATCTGACTGAAACAGATCTACATTGAATAGCTCTTTGGTTATCCTGAAAGCAGTCTGAACATCCTGAAAGTTAACAAATGCACTGACATCCATAGGGAACACCTCAGTACTTACTGACCATCACACACTCTGTGGAGGATGCTAAGGACTATATACATAGTCCTGAGCTTGAGAAGCTCATACTGTATTTGGGAAAATAAGATATTTACATAATGAAAGTAATTTTTTAGTAACATGAGACAATGAAGAAGGGTAGTCACTCATGTCGGTACGGTTAATTCCCAAGTGGGTGGTGTATGTAATAAGCATACCTGGGAAGCAGGTGTCCCAGCAGCTGGCAGCCTCCATGCGCAGGAAACGTGGTGGGAGCTGGGCTTGCTAAGATCCCTTTGGGCAGAAGGCAGAGGGAAAAACGAGAGCAGAGGAACTGAAATAGTTGAATGCTGGTGCGTTCAGAGTGTGCACGCTAAAGAAACAGGAGGCATATTGTTCATGAAGAGCAGCACATATGAGGCTGCAATGAAATGTTGACCAGAGTGTGGAGGGGAATGGATTTCCAGGCTTAGGGACTCAGACTGGACCCCAGGTAGTTAGCAGAGTGCAGTAGATACACACTTGAACTCTAGAGGGAGATTCCTGATTTAAATCCTGGCTCTGCTCTTTACCAGCTGTGAGGTCTTAGACCTGTCACTGAGTCTTTCTGTGCTCCATGCCCCAAGGATGGATGATAATAGTTCCTACTTTATACGGTTGTTATAAGAATGAAATGATTGGATACCTATGAAGTGCCTAGAACTATCCATGGCACCTAACAGGTGCACCTAACGTAAAATATTTGGTAAGTCATAAAGGGAGAGGGAGACTTTGGTTAGGCCTAAATAATTTTAATTTTTAGAAAATTGTCTACTCATCCAATAAATGTTTCGTATTCATGTCCCCCTTGGATTTCCTTAAAGGGCTAATGTCTTCTGAGAAATATATTAGAATACCACTGCTAGGCATGTCTTCCTATCTCAATAATTTGAAAGATTCATCTCACACATCTTATTCCATGACTGTGGTTACATGGTTAATCTTCAGGCAAACTAAGTGTGAGAAGTATAAAAAAAGAAGTGGGGCTAGGTACCCCAAAGTAGAATGGTGACTCACTTCTACTAATGAAAGGAATTGGATAATTTATTCTTTTAAGTTTTCATATAAATTCCAGTTAGTTAACATACAGTGTAGTATTAGTTTCAGGTGTACAATATAATAATGCAACACTTCCATACATCACCCTGTGCTCATCAGAGCAAGTGCCCTCCTTAATCCCCACCACCTATTTCCCCCATCCCCAATTCACCTCCTTTCTAGTAAACATCAGTTTGTTCTCCACAGTTAAGAGTGTCTCTCAGTTTGGCTTTCACTGTTTTTCTTCCCCCTTTGCTTGTTTGTTTTGTTTCTTAAATTCCACATATGAATGAAATCATATGGTATATTTCTTTCTCTGACTGACTTATTTCGCTTAGCAGAATACTCTCTAGCTCATCCATGTCATTACAAATGGCACAATTTCATTCTTTTTTATGGCTGAGTAATAATCCTGTGTGTGTGTGTGTGTGTGTGTGTGTGTACCACTTCTTTATCCATTCATCAGTCAACAGACCCTTGGGCTATTTCCATAATTTGGCTATTGTAGATAATGTTGCTATAAATATCAGGGTGCGTGTATTTTTGTATCCTTTGGGTAAATACCTAGTAGTGTGACTGCTGGATGGTAGGATAGTTCTATTTTTAACTTTTTGAAGAAACTCCATACTGTTTTCCAGAGTGTCTGCACCAGTTTGCATTCCCACCAACGGTGTAAGAGAGTTCCCCTTTCTCCACATCCTTGCCAACACCTGTTGTTTCTTGTGTTGTTGATTTTATCCATTTTGACAGATGTGAGGTAGTATATCATGGTAGTTTCGATTTGCATTTCCCTGATGATAAATGATGTTGAGCATCTTTTCATGTGTCTGTTAGCCATCTGTATGTCTTCTTTGGAAAAATGTCTGTACATGTCTTTTGCCCATTTTTAATTGTATTATTCATTTTGGGGGGTGTTGGGATTTATTAATTTTTATATATTTTGGATACTAACTCTGTATCAGGTATGTCATTTGCAAATATCTTCTCCTATCCCATAAGTTGCCTTTTAGTTTTGTTGATTGTTTCCTTCACTGTCGAGAAGCTTTTTATTTTGAAATAGCCCTAATATTTATTTTTGCTTTTCTTTTTGTTTCCCTTCCCTCAGGAGACATATCTAGAAAAAAGTTGTTATGGTTGATATCACAGAAGCTATTGTCAGGAATCAGGTAGTTTAAACCTAGATAGAACCTATTCTGGAGAGAATACATTCAAACTTTTTTTTAAAATTTTTATTTTTTATAAACATATTTTTATCCCCAGGGGTACATGTCTGTGAATCGCCAGGTTTACATTCAAACTTTTTATTTATTTATTTATTTATTTATTTGTCAGAGACAGAGGGAGAGAGAGAGAGAGCGAGCACAGGCAGACAGAGGCAGAGGGAGAAGCAGGCTCCCTGCCGAGCAAGGAGCCTGATGTGGGACTCGATCCCAGGACGCTGGGATCATGACCTGAGCTGAAGGCAGCCGCTTAACCAACTGAGCCACCCAGGCGTCCCTCAAACTTTTTTTTAATTGAAGTATAGTTAACTTAAAGTGTCATATTAGTTTTAGGTGTACAACATAGTGATTCAACAATTCTATACATCACTCAGTACTCATTAGGACAGATGAACTCTTAATCCCCTTCACCTAGTTCAGCCATCCCCTCACCCACCAACCCTCTGGTAATGACCAGTTTGTTCTCTGTATTTAAAATCTGTTTCTTTGCTTGTCTCTTTTTCCTTTGGTCATTTGTTTTGTTTCTTAAATTTCACATATGGGTGAAATCACATGGTATTTTTCTTTCTCTGACTTATTTCACTTGATATTATACTCTCTTGGTCCACCCATGTTGCTAATGGCAAGATTCTTTTTTATGGCTAAGTAATATTCCATTATATATGCACATATATATAATATATGATTTATATATACACGTGTGTGTACACACACACACATACATATCTCATATCTCCTTTATCCATTCATCTATCCATAGACACTTGGGTTGCTTCCCTACCTTGGCTATTGTAAACAATGCTACAGTAAACAAAGAGGTACATGAATCTTTTTAAAGTAGTGTTTTCATTTTCTCTGGGTAGGTACCTACTAGCATATGGTAATTCTACTTTTAATTTTTTGAGGAACCTCCACACTGTTTTCCACAGTGGCTGTGCCAATTTGCATTCCCACCAACAAAGCAGAAGCGTTCCTTTTTCTCCACATCCTCACCAGCACTTCTTATTTCTTTTTTATCCAAACCATTCTGATAGGCGTAAAGTGATATCTCATCGTGGTTTTGATTTGCATTTCCCTGATGATTAGTGATGAAAAGATAAGCATCTTTTCATTTGCGGTGTAAAGGAAACCATAAACAAAATGACAAGGCAACCTACTGAATGGGAGAAGGTATTTGCAAATGACATATCCAATAAGGGGTTAGTATCCAAAATATATAAAGAATTTATACAACTCAACACCAAAAAACCCCAAATAATCCAATTTAAAAATGGGCAGAGGACCTGAATAGACATCTTTCCAAAGAAGACAAACACATGGCCAAGAAAGAACAAACTTTTACATGTAACCCTAGAAGATTATGGCAGGAATCTTTCTAGTAAAAATAGAAGGATGAAAATAGCTTACAGGTTTTATGTGATGTTCCAAGTCAACTGTGAATAAATTAAACTTTTATTAATAGGAGGGTAGCAAATGATTACAAATTCATTGTAGATTAGCTATAATCCCATGATAGAAGGTAAATGATAAACTAAGGTAGCACCAATGATGGACTCGTTATTGATCTAAATTTTTATATTCCTTTATAATCTCATCAATTAGAATATGGAGTTACACAGTAGGTTCTCTGAGAGCGAGAATTGTTTGCACTCTCTGCACACTCAAACTGAAGGTACACAGAACACACTTCACTTTGGGGTTTCAGATATTGTGGATAGTAAAGGAATCTGATACACAGCCAAAGGAAGAGGCCAATTCTGGTTGACTAGTGGCTGGCATAGAAGTAAAGAAATCATGTACCTCAGCTCAAATTTAACCTCCTTGGTCTTTCTTCACCTCATCTTTCTTTCCTTTATGCTCTCTTAGGATATTGAACACATTTCTTTCACAGCATTTATACTATTGTGCTAAAACTATTTTTAGCCATATTAATTCCCTCATCTCACTGATTTTCTTGAGGTAAGGCAACATATTTTACTTTTTTTTTAACCTAGTACATTTCTTGGTCCAAATAGACCCACCATGTTGTATAAGATGATGGATTAAATCAATGAATAAATTATATGGAAGGAATTATCATATAAACTTGGGCTGGAATTTTTCCCATTCTTCCTTCCAAACCCCTCTCTATGCCTTACACCATTATAGATTGTGTGGATCAATAGGCACTCTTGCCTCTGCTTCTGGTTGGTTTCAGCCAGTGGGTACCACCGACAGGAGATCAGAGGGAGGAAAGAAAGTGAGGTCACAGTGTTTGTTCCCCTGGTTCCTTCTGGGGGAATGTGGTGAGGGCTACTTGTGTTCCTTAATTTGAAGCCATAGCTCCATATGGTTTATGTTCTCTGGGTTCCAGTGATTACTCTCTCTCTTGACCTTTCAGGCTCCCTATTGTTATGAGCCTCAGGGTACTGCACCATCCATTGTGGCTTCCCTTCATCCTGCTCCTATCTTTGTAACATTTATTGAGCTCTTCTCAAATTACCCACTTCGGATGTGCCATCCGTTTCACACAGCGACTCTGTGCCTGCATGGTCCCTGACAAAGAAAGAGAACCTGATAGTGGGGGTGGGGTGGGGTGAGTAAGAATAGACAGAAGCTTAGACACAGGACATTCTGTTCAACTTCCTGAAGAAGGATGAGGACTGAGCTGAGATGCAGTCTTCTTCCCAGTGTTTTCTTCCCTCTCAAAATGCTATCCATCTCATTTATGATGTGGAGTCCTCTTACTGTTTTTTCTAAGAACTCTACTGGAACTTGTTTATTTTATGGCTGAATTTTAGATTCATTCTATGTTTTCTCATGAAAATACTTACTCTTTCTTCTTGGTAATGATCAGTCACACAGAACAAAAGTAAAGCAATTTGGTAAAGAAAGAATCAGTGAAATCTGAAGTCAGCTTGGGCATGTGGAGAAATGGGTAAAAGTCACGTCATAAAATATGAAAATGATTTTTATAATGTGAAACTAGTGATTTCATGATAAGCAAATAAGCAAACCTGGTAATTTTCCTCATCATCCATGATGCTCATGGGTGAAAATACAGAAAATAGATTCGCTCCATGGAGTCAGAATATAAAATTGCTTTATTCAGGAGTTCTATAAGATCACATATTAAAAGTTAATGTTAGGGAATACTTTCTAAGTGCTTGCTACATGCCAGGCACTAGCCCATTACCTTAACTTCATCCTTACAACAATCCATGAGTGGCTGCTCATTTTACAGATGCAGAAGCTGAAAGGCTGGGAGGTTTGTATAGCAGGAGCACGTGGAAAAGGTGAGACTGCAGGTGTGCAGGAGTATCTTACTCCAAATTGTCCTCACTGCTGTACTGCCCTACTTCCTGCCTTTCTGCATGCTCCATACAAGAGGTTTAGATAGCCAAACCATACTGCACTAAGCCCCGAGAGTTAGAGGACCACTGTGCTCCCCAACTAGTTGCAAGGTAAAGGCAAAATAAAGTACCAACGAACCCCATTGCTAACAAATAAGATCAAAGCTGATTGTTAAGTGAGAACATTGCTCACCACCTCTCTAATATTAAAAACAACATTAATGAGAGTAGAAAACATTTATCAAATGCTACTGTATGCTTGGCACATGCATTATCTCAGCTTAACATAACCCAGTGAGACAGAGATTATCATACCCATGTTAGAGATGACGATTGAGTCACATGCCCAAGATCATTCAAACAGTAGGCGGTAGAACTAGAATTCCAAACCGGGCCTCTTGTCTCACTCCCTGCCATCCCCACTGATCTTTAGTTAACAACTAAACTGATGAAGAGTAGTGAAGCTTCAGTTGATCTGAATCTGGAAGATTCTTGATGCCAGGATAGATGCTTTCCTCCTCCCCATGTTTAGGGAGGGCATATAGACTACTTAAATCCTTTAAACTTTCAAATAAGATTTTATGAATTTTCAAATATATTGCTTAGTGAAAACAGAACTAGAGCCGTTCCCAGATGATGTGACAGTTACATTACATTCTGTGATCGTGACTGTCTGTCTGACATTACGCCTCATCACCGTCTTTACCGGCACTATTCTCTTGGCTATGACTATTCTCACCACCCTTATTCAGTGGTGTCCTAGAGATTCTAGCCAATCTAGACATAAGATTAAAGAAATTCAGATTGGGAAGGCAGAAGTAGAACGATCTCTGTCACCAGACGGCATGATCTTCTAGATAGAAAGTCCTAAGTACCTACCAAAATTAATAAGTTCAGTAGGGTTGCAGGACTCATGATCAATATATAAAAACACCTGCAACAAACAATTTAGATTTGAAAGGAAATTTGAAAATAATTTCATTTATAATAGTATCAAAAGGAATAAAACACGGATAAATTTAACAAAAGAAGTGTAAAACTTAGACCTGGAAAGTCATAAAACACTGTTGAAAGAAATTAAAGAACATTTAAGTAAGTTGCAACAAACAATTTAGATTTGAAAGGAAATTTGAAAATAATTTCATTTATAATAGTATCAAAAGGAATAAAACACAGATAAATTTAACAAAAGAAGTGTAAAACTTAGACCTGGAAAGTCATAAAACACTGTTGAAAGAAATTAAAGAACATTTAAGTAAGTAGAAAGATGCTCCGTGTTCATGCATTTAAATTTAAAGTGGCAATATTCCTAAAACTGATACACAAGTTCAACATAAGCCCTATCAGATTCCTAGCTAGCTTCCTAGCTAGCTTTGTAGAAATTGACTGGCTGATCCTAAAATCCATATGGAAACTCAAGGGACTCACAACAGCCAAAACAATCTTGAAGAAAAACAAAGGAAGTGAACTCACAATTCCCAATTTCAAAACTTACCACAAAGCAAAAGTAATGAAGAGAGTGTGGTATTGTCATAAAGATAGACATACAGACTAATGGAATAAAACTGATATCCAAAAATGATTGTTTATAGTCAATCAATTTTAAGCAAGGGAACTAAAAACAATTTAATGGGAAAGAATCAGCTTCCAACAAATGCTGCTGGGACAATTGGATATCCATATACAAAGGAATAAATTTGGACCTGCTACTACACACAATATATACAAATTAACTCAAAATGGAACAAATACCTAAATTTAAAGCTAAAACTGTAATACTCTTCATGGAGGAAAGATTGGTTGGCAAAGAAAATAGAGCTCTCTAAGTACACAAGGACTCCTGGTACTATCAGAGACGGAGACACAAGACCCACAGAGAAAGGGCACTGGCTCTAGAATTTTGTAATACAGCTTAAAGCCTTATAGTTGCTATCCCACATTGGCCATTTTCATAACTACTGTCTGGCTTCTTCTAGCAGCAAATTTTTAAAAACCAAAATGATCTGGAAAATATAGTATAAATATAAAATTCACAAAGTCAGAGAGCAGGTCTTGGAAAAGACCACTTAAATTTGAATCCCGGTTTTACCATTATTTAGCTGAGAAAATGTCTTCTGTGGGGTGAATTGTCTAAATGTCTTCTATGCCCCAGTTTCTCCATTAAATTGTACTGGCCAGTTCAATAACCACTAGCCCCATAGGGCAATCAAACACTTGAAATGGGGCTAATCCAAATTGAGATGTGCTACAGTGTATGCAAATTATACAGCACGACTCAAAGATCTATTCCTCTCCCCCAAAATATCCCATTAATACTTTTTATATTTATTACATGTTGATATAACACGTTACATATATTGGATTAAAAACATATTATTAAAATTCATTCCACTGGTTTCTGCTTATTTTTTTAAAGTCACTGCTTGAAAGTTAAAAGTGCTTCTATGGCTCGCCTTATAGTTCTATTGGACAGCAATGATCTATAACATGGAAATAATAATGCTACCTACTCAATATAGTTATGGTGAGAATTAAATAATCTAATATATATACGATGTTTAAAATACCTGCCACATAACAAGCACTAAATAAGTATTAGTTTTAAAGATATTTCTGAAGGCGGCCAGGTCCAGAGAAGCAGGGAGCAACTTGTTGTGCGCAGAGATCTAATGAGATACAGGGAATGGCAGTAGGCGCTCCACAGGAGAAATGCAGCCAGACTAAATCCTTCAGGTTTGCAGGAAGAAGCTGACAGGGCAGAGGACTCATGTCCAAGGGTTGTGCGTTTGCCCGGCAGACACCTTTGCCGAGGACAAAGCTGCCTGGACACTGATGTTTGAAACAGTGAATTGGTCAGAGTTAGAGACAGCAAGCAAGGCTTATGGTGGTATTTCTGGCTCCAGTACATCATTTCAAAATATGGATTATCACTCCAGCCCTCTTAGCCCTCTACCTTGTTCATCCAGAGAGGAGTCAGTGTTTGTCCTATGCCTCAGGTTTCTTGTCTCTCTGGAGCAAGTTAGAGCTGGTCAGTGCTATCCATTCTCCAAAAGGGCGACCGTGTGTGAGGGAGCCCGGCAGACAAGCTGTTGGGAAGTTGTAGAACGCTGATGTCCAGGATACCACACGCATCACTCTTGAGTCAATTACGATTTTGCATTTTGCAGAAGCAGTTGTGGTGTGTTAAGCATCACCTGGCTGAGGTTCCTTGGCCCAAGACATCTCTGGCTTAGTGCCCGAGGTCAACTTGCTTTTGCTGTATGTAGCATGAGTGTCTTTACAGAATGCTTCTCCTAAGGCCAATGCCGCCACCCATGACACATGGCCCCTTCCAGTTTTTGATTCCTGTCTCTCTTCTCATAACACCACAATGAAGGTGCCAGTCCAGAGCCTTATGGAAACTGGAACTAGAGCTCGTTTTCAAGTTTGCAGGTACTGACAAGGTTCTGACTGTTGGTAACCTGTGGCTCATATTCCACAGGGCTCTGACCTCCTATTAGAGAATCCGTCCTGTTCTATAGAGCGTCAGAGGCTTACGGTGTCTGTGTCTGAGCTCAGAAAGTGGCAGAAAGAGAGAAATATGGTGTCCAAAATAATGGAAGACAAAGACAACTCAATAGGATGTCCATATATTTATTTCATCACACATCATTTAAAATTTACAACCAGTGGTGGGCTAGCTAAACTTGCATTGCATGTGTGTATGTGTGTGTGTTTAATGGACATATGAGCACCTGTTACCTGTTTTGAGTTTATCACTAGCAACACATACATCTTGTTTATTAACAGGTATTTGAAAACGTTTAACATGGCTCTTTTAACTTGTACAAATAAAGACAACCTTTTCTTGATTTTGTATTTTAGAAGTTCAAATCCATCAGGTTCTTAAAGCAGTAGTAAATTCTCTTGCCCATTCTGGGTTTTGTACAGACTGTAGTCAAACAGACTAGAACTTCCACCACAAAACACTTGAATGAAAGAAAAACTAATGAACATATGAAAATGTCCCTTATAAAGGACAGTGTCCCACATTGCAGTCTCAAAGAGACACAGCACATGTAAAATCAAATGGAGTTTTTGAAGTTCGCATTTCTAACTCGTACTGCTAAGTCCAATATCCTTGCAGGGCAGAAGGCAGAGGGCAAAATGGCGTTCTTCTAGCAATGTGACCATGTGGTCAGTGGAAAGATGATGCTATGTTTGAATTCTGTGTGCCTTCTACCTCAGTGCTTAGTAAAACTAATGACAAAGAGATAAATATCCAACCTTGAAGCTTTTATGAAGACAAAAGTCTTTATAAAGTCTTATCACCTCCCCCAACTTCCCCTCAAAAAAAAAAAAAAGGTCTTTTTTGTTTGTTTGTTTTGTTTTTGTTTTTTCCCCCTGATTAGGCAAGATATTTGATAGAAACAAGCATGTGTAGGGTCCTATAGAGGGCTTCATAAACATTGACTGAAAATCATTAAAACAAAGTTGGGTTCTCCTGAGGGTACGTGTGTTTCGTTTTGTGTTTTACAGAAAATTGTTTCTCCTCGGAATAACCCTCTTACCACTGTACCAAATGGGATGGACAGAGGTACCAGAACACTAGGAATGCTGCTGGAAGTGTCACATACGTTGGCTCAGAATGACACTATCAGTACTACAGGGAATTGGGCCCATATTTAATCATTTGAGGTTTTTCAGAGCTTATTACAAAAATCTTAAATACAGGTAAATATGTAAACACTGTGCTCTCAGAGAGCAAGTATACAGGCATGTCACATCGTATCCCTTCTCAGAAGACAGATCCAAGTGAAACCTTACCAATCAGTCTCAAAACCAACCGCCAGAACTACTCTCAGGCTCAGGGGCAAACACCACCTTGCACATGTCAGAGTTCTCTTGGTGGAGCGGGAATTCAGATCCCGCTATGAGGCTTTCTTTTCTTCTCCGAGAGACGTAACCTCTGCCTGTGGACAGCCTTTCATACTTGGTCTCATATTGCCTGCATAACGACAGCAACAATAGTAAAATTACACACATATTAAAAGGACCCCACACTCCTCTGAACCAAGCTACTGAGCGTGTGCACTTGAAGCTCATGTTTCAAAGCAATTTGAGAAAGGATGGGAGTGCCAAAGACTACCAGCTTCCATTTCCATGAATGCGGTGATTGTTTTCTTCCCATTTCTTTCTACACCAAGAGATATACTTTGAATGCCTGGAATATGGGAGTCCTGCCACATATTTTCTTAGAATGAAGGACCAAATTCCTCTCAGCTTTTTGGAGATGCTGTTAAGCTTTGCAGGCCTTGCTATGTCTCCCACCCCTCATTCCAGGAGCCCCACCTTGGGAGCACTCCCCTTTTGAATAAGTAGCAAGTCCAACTGGATGTAGGCTGAGAATACAGACAGGCAAACATTTCTAGAGCTCTGGGCCAAATGGAATGTGGAATGAAACCAGTTAGTCATGAGCTTGGCTTGGTGGTCACTGTATTTCGACCACTGGAAGGGTGATTTTTTTTTTAATTCATTAATGGAGATTTATTCTAAATATAAGCTAATATAAGACAACAGATTTTATTCTGTAAAAATATAACTTATTCATATTTGTACTGATATCACTTATACATTCCTCATATGAGTCATGAAATATCAGTACAATAAAGAAGGTACTCAACTCTTGTCTATTTATTGAAGGAGATGATGTCAGATATGCTTGCTATTTTAAATATCCAATTGCCTTCATGGTTAATAATGTGTGTCGGGTAGACCTCTAGAACTACAGAAGAGTTGATGCTAACCAAAGCTTCTATTTCCATGTGATAGTATTGTTATAAACAACCGTTATAAGATTCAAAGGACACGGGACGCCTGGGTGGCTCAGTTGGTTAAGCAGCTGCCTTCGGCTCAGGTCATGATCCCAGCGTCCTGGGATCGAGTCCCACATCGGGCTCCTTGCTTGGCAGGGAGCCTGCTTCTCCCTCTGCCTCTGCCTGCCACTCTGTCTGCCTGTGCTCGCTCGTTCACTCTCTCTCCTTCTCTCTCTGACAAATAAATAAATAAAATTAAAAAAAAAAAAGATTCAAAGGACACAGTGTAAATGAGAAGCTTAGGGTAAAAGAGGTGATAGGAAGCTTCATGAACAATCATGTATTTGGTATTTGAGACTCTAAGAATTCTACTGAAAGCATTTTTTTTTTTCAATTCCAAGTCCCAAACTCTCAAGCTTAACCCAAAACTTAAACAAGACCAAGTTCTTGTTGTATGATTACCTAAGAATTATGAATTAATTTGGGCTCTTAAACCAGGGTAAATGATTGCCAAGTATTTTGTTTTGAATTTTTGGTCTAGGAGACAGTTGTGAAGCTAGCTGATATTAAGTACATGTCCAGTCTTTTTGCTGAAACTATGTGGCAACTCTTAGGGTAATTCAGATCTCTTTGTTACCTTGAAAAAATAATTTCTGGACAAGAATACAATATTATCCCCAGAATCAAATGAATTAGTCCTCATATTTTCTTGGTATTCTAGAAACTGATTTTTTAACCTTATTAATTATTCTTTTATTTATTTAAAGGAAATTTATGTTTCACTGTATTTTTACCATTTTCTTTCAATTTCTGAAACTAAATGCTCAAAACTGGGTGTACGTTCCTGGAGAACTGGAGACTGCCCAGGAACATTCCATGAGCACTGCATCTTACCTGAATGGAGCTCCATCCTTGTCCATCTGCATGCAAACCAAGAACGGGTACTGAGAAAACTGCACCGTGGAGATAAACTCGAGGCCTGCTTCTGTTTCTGCACTGATTTCCAGGCCAGCTTTCACAAAAGAGGAGTCGACGGTGATGCTGCCAATTATTGCCAGAGCCACCCTAAAGATTTAGGCCAAAAAACCCCTGTTACTATCACATTTAATTGATCTGGAATCTGGACCAATAGCTCTAATTTCACAGGGTCTGAACTCGCAACTGGAAGGAAACATATAAAGGATTACTATAAGACCTAATGCGCTCAGAGTTCTGCTAGGAATCAAGGCCCGGTTAGTCCCCTGGATGAGGCCGTGAAGGTCTCCCCTTCCCCTGCAGCTGCCCATGGCCTTCAATTCCAGATGCCAGAATGAAGGGTCTAGCAGGCACTACTGTGTGATACCAGGGGCCAAAGGGAAAACGTGCCTGGAACCTGATCCTTTCAAGTCAGAAATACCTGAGCTAGCTTTAAAAAAAGTCTAAACTCATAAAGACAGCTGACATTCAACAATTTTCTTGGTAACTATCTCTCTGTGGGCTTCTATGGAGCTATTTTGGTTCTATTTCATTACTTTTTCTAAAGGGTCTTCAGAGACATAAGTCTATGGTTGTCAAGATATTTGAAAAAAATGTTGTGTCACCAAAAACTATTCCTACAGTGAGGCATGTACAATGAATTGCTCCAGGAAGGACAAATATGGTGGGTTCTACAGTAGTTGCCTTGAGAACTAGATAGGCAGATTGGGTTGACAAGGGAACGTGGCTTGGATGACAATGAAGGGATAAACAATCCTAGTAGAAGGTTTACCTCTAGGATCACTCTAATTTAATTGTAGACTTTAAATGAAATTGTGGGAAATTACTCCCCCAATCAAATCAGAGCTCTATGCGCAGGCTTTTCTGATAGAAGGATACTATCAAAGTTGGCTGTGAAAATTAAAGTCCCTGTTGCTGTTGTTGGTGTAAAAGTAGGTCAGAGATGGTTTCATGTAAGTCCCTGAATCCCTCACCATATCTTCTAATATCTTACACTCAACAAAGGCTTAAGAGATATTTTTTAAATGAACAAATGAAAAATTAAAGATAGTTTGGCTACAGCATGGATACTGGTAAACTCTTAGGGATACTGTGTCCTTTTTAAAAATCCAGATAATTTTGGGTGTGGCTCTTGTTGATTTCTTTCAGCAAAAATTCAATTCCATTTAATTTGGGGGAACTTCTATCTAGAAAATAACTCAAAAAAGGAGAAAGAAGATGGATTCACTGGGAAACCCTAAATTAAACTGCTTATCCCTCTGATGGCCTGTTTCATTTCTCTTCTTTGGTTCCTTTTAGTAACACTGTGGGTCACCTTTCACATTAAAATGTGCTGCCTTTTGATTTCTCAATTCCTTAAGCACAGTTTCATAGAAATCAAAACTTTAATTTTACCACTCCTATTTCACTTCTGCCCCGCCATATTTTAAAATATTAAATATTTATTTAAATATTAAATATTTAAAAATTAAATATTTAAATATTAAAGGTAAAAATCAATTGCACTTCCATTTTCTTTTCTTCAATTCCAGAACAAACAGAAGAATAATTCTCCTGATTATCACACTGGTTCAGAAACATTGTCTTATTCTCAAAATAAAACACGTCCATTTGGCTCAACATGTACATTAGAAAAACTAAAGGAGTTGAGAATATTTTATTTTAAAAAAATACTAATGAAAAAACTTAAGAACTTAATATTTAAGACTTCGATTCTGCAACATCTTTTTATTTTTCTCCACTGAAGATAGCAAAGGAGTAAAGATTTAAAATCCCAACAAGATGGACACCTGAGTGGCTCAGTCGGGTAAGTGGCTGCCTTTGGCTCAGGTCATGACCCCCAGGTCCTGGGATTGAGTCCCACATTGGCCTCCTTTCTCAGCAGAGAGCCTGCTTCGCCCTCTGCCTGCAGCTCCTCCTCCTTCTGCTCTCTCTATTTCTCTCTCTGACACATAAATAACATCTTTTTTTAAAAACTCCCAACAAGAGGGATAAACTAAAAAGTTTGCTTTGAAGTCACATTTCCTGACAACATTGTCAGTTACCAAAGTGGAATAACCAAGAGCAGATGAACTTCTCATTTGTGAAGCAAGCTGGCTGTAGATGTCTTTAAAAGCATGATGATTCTTGGCTGAGTTGATCAGATAACTGGCCTGCTCATGAGAAGCTATGGAAAGAATGACTTCCCATGATTTCTTCCCACTCCATGATTTAATAATTACAAATAGAAAACATGGGTTTTGAAAAGTCAGAGAGCTAAACAGTTCCAGAAGCATATCTCTACAGTTCATTGAATAGAATATTATACATATGCTTACCGATTTTTCACCCGGGTTTTAGACTCCCGATACCACAGGCTAAACTCCATTGCACCTGAAATGTCAATAGCTAGACCACCCTGGACATCCATATTGGCCTTTAGTCCAGATTGCAACTGAAGCTCCTAGAAGCAAAAATATTTAATAGTAGTAATAATAACAATATGCAAATTTAGTCAACCCCTTCCCAAAGGCATGTTCAATCTCCTGCTATAGATGATAACATTTGAGTTGTGCTAAGGTTGGAGTCTTTCTTTAGGCTTGGAAACACATTATCCTAATCTTGATCACTAGAAGCAGACTGTGGATTCGCTAAAGTATTTAGTCAATGTGTTCGTCAGTATTTAGCCTTTAAGTCTTGTATTTTCTGAGGACATTAGCTGGGGTGATGTTGGCTGAAAATTTCTTCAGCTGGATTGCCATCACATTGCCTATGGACAGTGTTGGAAAAGATAATGGCTCTGGAGAAAAAAAGGCTCAGTATCTTTAATTTTGATACCCCTCCACAGATCTTAGGTTCGTGGTAACTGGCAGCATGACTAACTTCCTTATGTAACTGCCCTACTCAGACCAAACAAGACATGATTTCCCTAACTATAAATGCCACGATTTTGCTTTCTAGAAAGGATCATATTGATCTTTCTGAATTCTCTCCACTTTCTGAAAAAAGTGGCAAGAAATCTCAATCAAAGGCATTGGTTTACAACCAGGTATATCAAAAAGGCTTCTTGTGGCATGAAGCTACTTTCAGTCTAAAAGACACTTGGATGAAAGTATGAGGTTCTTAATATAGAACTCAGGACACTTTAGGAGAGAATCTTAAGAATACTTACAGCTACATTTAGTCTAGAATTAAATATGGTTGTAGTGGGATGCCAGGTTGTTTCATGCATCATAACTAATATTGAAGGAACACAAATTATCCTGAGAAAGCTAGAATAATTATGCCAAATTTTAACCAATGCCTATGAACTACAGAATCAAGATTTCAGAGGTCTGCATTTGAACTATAACCATGATTGTTCCCAAATGAACCCTACTGTGTGCCCTGTCTTAGAAGTATTTCTTTCTGGGGTGCCTAAGTGGCTAGTCAATTAATTGTCCAACTCTTCTTTTTTTAAAATATTTTTTTTAATTTATTTATTTGACACAGAGAGAGAGACAGAGTATAAGCAGGGGAGTGGCAGGTAGAACGAGAGGGAGAAGCAGACTCCCCGCCAAGCAGGAGCCCTACGTGGGGCTCAATCCCAGAACCTTGGAACCATGACCTGAGCTGAAGGCAGATGCCCAACTGATGGAGTCACCCAGGTACCCCCAAGCTTCTGACTCATGATTTCAGCTCAGATCATGATCTCAGGATCATGAGATTGAGCTCCATGGTCAGCATAGAGCCTGCTTAAGATTCCCTCTCTCCCTCTCCCTCTTTCCTTTTACTCTCACCTGTGCTCACTCATACATACATACACACTCTCTCTTTTTCTCTCTCTTCCTCTCTAAAAAGAATAAAAGAAGAAGTATTTCTTTCTTTGGATCTTCTCCTTTCTCCCCAATTTGAAAACTATCATCTTGTTAGTCCATTCAATAAAAAAAAAAGGTCTTTGATGTGGACTTTGGCTTTCCCACTGGCCATATATTAGGTAGATGTCAAAACACACCAAATACCATGGAAAAGACTATTTCACAGCTTTGAGACAATGTGCCTTTTGTGAAGAGAGAGCATTTCCATTGCAGTCTGGGTTTTAAGGAGTCCCTTGACTTTCTGGGAAGATTCCATTTCTCTCATGCAAAGGGACCATGACAGAACTCTTAGATGTAGTCACAGAGGAATTTTTCTGAGCTCCCATTGAAGGTCTAAACACTGATCCCTGTAGAGGGACACACCACTCTTTCTTTGTGAAAGGGTCTTAATCACATAGTGCAGTGGTTCTCATTTTTAAGGGTACCACGTAAGTGGAACTAACAGTTTTGAGTACCTACTGTGTCCCCAAAGCTCTACATTTGGTATGTCATTTAATTCCCATACTAATCTTCCATGGTCTGCATTATATCTGAAGATTGAAAAGGAAATCAGGCTTGGTAGCCACACATGGAGACAGAATGAATACCCAGACTGTCTCTAGGGAGGATATTTTTCTATTACCACACATGGCTATCACACAATCATAACTCTCTTGTCTATTGGTGTGCAAGAAATCATGTTCTGAGAAATAGTGTAATAAGGATCATAGGCTTATGTCCTCATTTGACCCAAAATGCATATTTATTGAAATTATTGCCTATGAGCTACAAGAACAAGATACATTACATTTGTAGCTAGTGTGACCCCTTGATCTTGGACCTCTGGTCTCAGAGGTATCTCTTAGAGTTCAAACACTGATATTTTGAAAACTTATCCCATTGCTTCCATTCAGGAAAACATGTTCTTTGCTGGCTAAAGAGGATCTCCCTATTAAGCTGACTTTATCAGACATCCTTCTCTGAAGAGTAATCCAATTAGCCGAAAAGAGAGAGAGGGAGAGTAAGCACAGAGTAATTCCATCTGCCCTGGAGGCTTTGACAGGCTATCCACTGCCAAAATTTCCTTCAATGTCAGCACTTGACCTAGAGTGGTATGTGCCTCTGAAGCTGGGATGGCATTACTGGATTGCTCTGCAGAACCTGGGAGCCTCAAACAGCTTATTTGTATAGTAACCCCTGATCTGCCAAGTACTCCAACAGGAAATACACAGACATCGGGTTTTGTTTTAATAGCCACAGGATGATCTTTGGCTTAGAATGCACCTTAGGTGCCCTCTCTTAATGAACAGAAGAACTTTACAAGATCATCTAGATCAGGATTTGGCAAACTACGGCCTGCAGGCTAATCTGGCCCACTTGCTGTTTTTGTAAAGACAATATTGTTGGAGCACTGCCATACTCGTTTGTTAATATATTGCTGCGGGCTGTTTTCACTCTAGGGTGGCAGAACTGAGTAATTGCAATAGAGACCATATGGCCCACAAAGTCTAAAATATTTGCTTTCTGCCCTTTACATAAGAAGTCTGCTGAGTCTGACTTCTAGATTCTTGTGTTTTCATCAAGTTTTACAGTCTAATTCTGACCATCAGAGATTGTTGATGGGTAGCTGGGCACACACAGATGGGGCTGAACTGTCATGATTCCTGTGTCTGAAAATGTGGATCACTTTCTCAGCACTCTTATGCCTTCTTCAGAGATTTTTTTCATTAAGAATCCATCTCCCTTTCGGAGCGCCGGGGTGGCTCTGTCGGGTAAGCACCCAACTCTTGATTTCAGCTCAGGTCATGACCTCAGGGTCATGAGATCAAGCCCCACATTGGGCTCCATGCTGTACATGGAGCCTGCTTAGGGTTCCTTCCCTCTCCCTGTGGCCCACCGCCATGCCACATGCACACACATGCTCGCTCTCTCTCTCTCTCTCAAAAAATTCATCTCCTCAGAGTTAATACTGCAATAGATACATGCAATGCAAAATTCTGATATAATCTGAGAACTGTTTCTTTATATGTGACCTTAAGGATTAAGGAATATGACAGATACTGCTGGCTGTCCTTCTCTTCATTCATATTTACGACAACACAGACTAGCTCAGAGTGACAATGCACCCTTTGCAAAACTACACTTACCAGTTTTCCTTGCAGCTAGGGATATCCATAAGACACAGTTTTGACCAACAACAAAAGGGCTTAGGTTATTTTCTCCATAATTTCTTGTTCCTGTTAGCATCAGTATTTTCTCTTTTTTTTCCTTCTAGTTTTATTGAATTATATATGACATTACTGTACTCATGTTATATTGATTATTTTCTCTTTTGCCCCAACAGTGAGGAGGTGTCTTCATCAACAAAGGTGAAAGAAAACCCTGCTTCCCTCTAACAAAGGGGAAAAGGAGGAAGAGCAGCGATACCAATAGGGTGAGTGCTTAGAACGTGAACTCCTAGATAGGCTGAACCTTGTCCTGTATCCTCTGAGCACGGAGCACATTTCAAATGTGCCTAGAAAAGGTTAGGGATTCAATAAATACTTGCAGAATGAACAGATTACCTGGGAATGATCTATCAGCAGAATGAGTCCCTTCACCACACTGACAGGGTCACTAGATGCTGACAGCATTTTGGACATCAAATCACTGTATCCATTGAAGAAAGTGACAGGTCTGAGCTGAACATCAAAGAGGATGGCTGACATGCCAGCATAGGAGTCAAGGTTCTCCTCCCCCTCGTCGGGAGTAGCTGCAATCAAGGCCTCCAGCCCTTGGGCTTCAATGACCACCTGGGGAAAAAAGGGAGAGAACAGTCCTGAAACCAGCTCCTTGCCTGTCCCATAAGTGATGGTGAGGCTTCTGAGCTGTGGCTAGAACTTTCCTAAGGGTCAGAAATTCAGACATCTGCAGCAGCTAGGCAAACAACAACAACAATAACAACAACAAACTCCATGCCTGAACACAAGGTGAATTCGTTTTCTTCATTTAATGCTTACAACCTTTTATCCCATTTGTAGATGTCAAAAAACAAAAAAGTCAAATGGCAGAGGTAGAACTCAAACTCCTTCTGTCTGACTATAGAGGCCATGAGCTTTCCATTTTATGATATCATCCTTGAGACTCCTAGTCCCTCTCCCTCCAGGACTGTCATACATAATGGGTCAGCTGTCTTGCAGAGCTCCTAAAAGGAGATGGAGAAATGTTGGGACAGTGGCTATAAGGCTGCTGCTATGAGAGGGTCTAGAGCACTCTAAGCCATGACTCACACCCTTCCTGTCCAACTTCTCTCTTAAGCTGAAAGAAAAGATGATGGAGGCTCACATCAAGATCTTTGCCATACATAAGAATCATATATATTCTCTGTCCCCCGTACCCACTGAGTGTTTGGTGTTTCCGAGTGCATATCAGCAAACAGATGGTGATTCCTCAGGATGGAAGGACATAGTATTCTGACTAGAGTCTCATCAAAGGCTATTGTAATATAATATGGATGAGAACTCAAGTTTGTGTGGCACTGGATCATTTTCAATGCTTAAATGAGCTTATTGAGAAGGTTATAATTTGATATGCATAAAAACTAAAAAGAAAGTATATTTTATGATTAGGAAGCCTTTATAGATTGTAACCAAATTTTGGATAAAACTAAAGAGATGGAATTCAGCCAGTTGTCAAATGCCTACACTTTATTCTTTTTTTTTTCCTGGTAGTACTGAAAAATATAATGGACTCTTTAGAGAGTCAAAATGTTTATTATAGGGAATTAACTTCTTCATAGAAACACCCAGAGAAGGAAAATATATTCCAGAGTTAGATATGTGGAACTTTAAGGACTATATCTATGAATAAACATACAATATTATTAAAAAAATAAGTGAAAAATATTAGCACAATTTCAATGTTGTGAATAGGTTTGCTTTGAAATGATGAACGGATGTTTGGCAAGTCCAGTAAATCAAGTTACTTAGGTTTCAAGTTCATACTTGGAATTATAAACCATACAGCCTCCTGCAGATGATGGAATCGTGAGCAACTTAAAGCAGAAGCCACTGTTAACTTATGCATTCTATGGTGTTATCATCAGTATATATTTTATTTTACTTTGGACTAAGTTTTTACATACTTTATGAAGCAAAACTAATGGAAAATGAGTTACCTGGCTACTGTGAAGATTAGCTTTCCCAATGTACTGAAAGATGTTGAGGTTACTTCTCCTTAGAATGCCAGAACCAGAATAAAGAATGTCCAGGCTGTAAGTAGATGCTGAGTGGGGAGCACCTAATCACAACAACAAAAAACAAACAAATAACAAAAACCCAAACCCCTGTAATTTAGCAACAGTTCCAGCAATACCAACTTGGGGAAGGGAAGAAAGGGAGAACCGCTTTTTGGGTGACATACGTTCTATGTAGCCAGTGTAAGCAGAAGAGGACCCACTCTTGGAGAAACGGTCATAATTATGAGCAACCATTTCCTTCAGAACTCGACGGACCATTTTGCTGCAACACAGAAAAGGAAAAAGCTGCACATTCCTTGTAATGGCTGCTTCCCAAGTCAGATTTGGGAAAAAAAAAATCCTCAGTGAAAGGAAGAGGGGGCCCAATTTTCCTCACACTGCTCCAAGACTGGGGCGGTGCCCGCCGGAGTGACAGCATTAGGATTAGGGCTTTCCCCTTCATTCCTCAGCTATGTGAAATTTGGGTTGGTATCAAAGTGACAGCAAGGCGAGGATGCCCAGCTATGAATGCCTTCAGCCAACTGGTGGACACACCTCAGGAGTGGAAAACACATGTTGTATGAATCATCATGGTTCTATTGTTAAGTACTATATACTTTCAAGGAAGGCTGGACCGAACTGGGGGTGGGGTGGGGGGTGGTGTGCCCAATATTTCTTTAAACATTTTCCTATGCTCTCTCATGTTATCAGTGGCTGATGACATGCCACAGTTCATTCCCAGGAATTTTTTCTACTTATGGAGTTTTCAATTAAAGAGACATCCCAGTAAAACCCATAAATGAATGACTATTTCCTCTAAAGTAAGTATGAAATCTTACCCCTATCCCTCCATCTTGTCTGTTGTCTAAGGAGTGTTGAGATCTTCCAATCCTGACTACATAACACTAATCATATCAGTAATAATAAGATTATGGTAATAATACAAAAAATATCAAAAGAATCAGCTAAAGAAATCTGGATCTAAATCTGAGGTAGAAAATTATTGAGGGGAGGGAATGGTAACCCTATAGGTTCCACCCTCCATTATCATTAGGTTATAAGATATTATTAGCCTAGACAAGAAGGGATGAGGAGGTCATGATGGCTGTCTTCAAATATTCAAAGGTCCTGCACATGGATAAATGATTTGACTTGCTCTTCTCTGCTCTGCTCCAGGGATTGGGGCAAATAGGGCCAATAGGAAGCTTTCAGTTACACAAAGAAGTACTGGTGATAGTCTTTGAATAATGACACTAGTTCCCTCAGAGGAGGTGGGCCCCCTGCCACTGGACTGATGCAAGCAAAGACTGGACACCACCTGCCAGGAGACTAGATCCCCCACCAGAGAGAGATACCAAGCGAAGTGGCCCTATAATGTTCTTTCCAACTCTAGCCATTCTGGTCCTGAGAATCTGCCTTGCAGTGTTGTGACAGCTTCCTCTCCTTTCCCTGGCTGCTCTCTACCCCAGTGCCTCCTCTTTTACTGTTCCCTGCATCATTAGGTTCACAAGAGAAGGGCAGAAAACCCACCCAGGATCTCCTCCACAGAGTCTCATAAAAGCAAACAAAGAAACAGAAGTCAAATCTATGCCACTTGGAATACCTTTGCTTCTTCCTCTCTCATTCATCTGCTCCTTCTTCCTTATCTGTCCTGCTCTTTTCTCCCTTCTACCCTCTCCTCCTGTACCCCTTTCTTTCACTGCCTTTAATTTTTTTTCCTTTGTCTTTATCTATTTTCCAACCTCCCCCATAATCTGTTTTCCTTTTCAACTGAAAATGCTCAAATTTTATCTTTCCTGGAGATCCTGCTGTGCAAGTAACTCAGGGAAAATGGAAATTTCTTTCCCAGCCCTCTCATTTCAGTGAGGAATTGCAGAGAGCTCTGGGGAAGCCCCACTTTGAAGGGAGACATCAGTGAATTCAGAAGAAGAGACCTGAGAATTAGAAGGAAGATGAATCCAGTAAAAGTTACTGAGAGTGATGAAGTCTGCTGATTCTCCTCCCCATACCTTGCATAGTCCCAAAACATGCCTGAGCCATGCCTGAGGCTTTTAACTTAAGTAGTAGATTCATTTGATCTGTGATGGATGAGGCTTCAATGTTAGATCACCAACATTTGGAAAGTTAACATGAGAAACCACTTGGTGAGAACATATATCACTTTGTTGAGCTATTGATAAAAATGATCCTATCAAAAATGTAGTTGGGTTTTAAAACATTACAAATTTTTGGCAATATATATTTATCAGACTGTACAGGAGACCTAAGTAAAATCATAGAGGTTTCAAATCATAGTGCCAAAGTAAAGTTGTTTTATCTGGCCCGCTAAATAGTTCTCGGAAGAAATTTGGCAAATTCTGGTTTTATATAACATAACCTAGCATAATGACCACACCATTATTATTAGCCACATGTGTACTACGCCAATGTACAAATAAGTTTGAACGAATAAAATAAGTTGGCTTAAATAAACAGGGAGACAGATGCACTCCATCATACCTTGCAGGCATTTCAAAACGTAGGATGTCTTGAACAACAGCGAGCATGTATTTATTCATTTCTTTGGGAAGCTCCCCAATAGAGAGCAGAATGTTTTTTACTTCCATGTAGGATGGATTGTTGTTTAAAATGATAGTGGCTGCAGTAGTGCGTACAGTCTTTTCATGAACTTTACGATTCTGGTGGTATATCCTGTTCAAAGTCTTCTTCACCTGTTCAAAGATGTTCAAACTTAGTGCATATCTAGATTTTTTGAAGTTGATATTGTGACAGGATGAGTTAGTGCTCTTAAAAATAGTCACATGCTCTTATATTTCCCAGGGTTCTTTGCGATTAGGTTGGGACCATAGTTCTAGCCAATGGACCATGAACAGAATTGCTGCAGGTGACTTCTGGACTGAGACAGTTAAGAGCTTGTGTGCCTTCTCTCTCTCTTTTTAATACTATTGTAGTAAGCTCAGGGCCACATTTTCCCTTACCTTCGTTAGGCATGGCATGAATGAGAACCTTTTCGTAAGCTGAGATTTTTGAAGCCCATTTGTTATTGCAGCATATCATGGCATTACCTAACCAATAACTAATATCGATTTTTAAAGATGGTACTGGGGAGTGATGGCTCTAGTAACCGATATTTCCTTACAATGAAGTCCCTCAGGATCTTTCCTTATCCTTTTTAAAAAAATTAATAAACTTCATTTTTTAGGGCACATTTAGGTTCACAACAAAACCAATTTTGAAGTACAGAAAGTTCCTCTGTACCCCTTGTTTCTGGTCTCCCCTTGCCCAGTACACAAGCAACGTCCCCTTCCATTAGCATCCTGCTCCATGGTCGTACATTTGTTACAGTTCACAGACTTACACTGACACATCATTGTCACCCAAAGTCCACAAGTTACATTAGGGAACCCTTTTCTTAACAAAACATTAACACCAAAAAAATCTGCCAAAATGATGGCATTCTGTGGCAATAACTAATGGCAACAAATGATTTTGTTCATTATCAGCATTGCCTAACAATATGTGATATGACCAGGGGAGGTTTTATACTAGGCATTTATAAATAGTTCTTTCAATTCCACCTCTCTCTGCTTTTTTCAATCTCCCTGAAATATTGGCCTTATTCTCAAGCATAGAGGAGTTAAACAACTCACCTGAACACAAACAACTGGGAAAAAATAGCCAGAATGTATAGGTCTGTCTGTCTCAAAAGCCCATGATGCTAGCTGTCATGCTTTGCAGCCTACCAGCTTTGACACAAAAGTGGTAGGAAGGTGCTCAGCAGCAAACCTGAAATATCATTCTCAGCAGGCAGCCCATCTTGAGGTTTAAAAACTTTCCTGTTCTAACCCAAGTTTAATTTAGACAGCTTCCTGAAAATGCAGCTATAGGAACCAACACAGGAATTCTTAAGCCAGGATATTTCAGTGTTGAAACATTTAACAGCATCTTAAAACTTACGGAAGTAAAGGTATTTCTGGAAAGAATTTGTTTCTTAAAATAAGAGGATGTGCTCCAATATTTATGCTTTAGGATACAGGACATTATCTATTCAAAATGTAAGGCTGCTTCAGAATACCCTTAAATTCAATTTAAGAGTTATTTCTAAACAGGAAAGAGAGATCGTTAGTTTGGGGGGGCGGGAAGAGACTGACTTCAGAGAACTTTGCATTTGACTCAAGTTTAGACAGGCTTCCTTCTGGGAATGTTGCAAATACTCTCGGGGAATTTACCTCATCAGTTATGAAACGGACATCGTATCTCTGGAGTGTGGTGGTGGCAAGGTGGCTGATGGGCCCTTCCCCTGACTCTGCGTACTTCAGAAGGAGTGGGATGCCTTCTGGGAGCAGCGCATTCTTCAGAGACAGGAGGTACATCATGGTGTCCTCTTTTTTCTCTGCTCTTTCAAGTCCTCCCAGGATTAACTTCTTGGCTTCTACCACTGCCTAAAAAAATCACATACCACCTCAGACATACATATAATCATATATTAAATAAGGCTTGGACAAGACTGGCTTCACTCTTGGGTCCAAAAAACAACCCAAAGTGTTAGAAAGTTTTGCACTGGTTGGCTGACCAAGACACACAATGAAAATGGACAAATATACTTGATGAAGGTGTTGTGTTTTTTTTAAAAATGATATGTTAACATATTCTTAAGAAGGAATGAGTACAATAATTGATATATCTACTTTTGAACACATTCTGAAAGGAATTAAGATTCCTTTGTGATTGGTTAGTCATAAAATTGCCTGTTCATTGAACTTCTAAAACAGCAATTAGATGGCCTAAGTGATGCCACATACATTTTCTTAAGTAACAATTTGGTGAAAGTACTAGAACTTGACCATAAGGTCTCGTTCTAAATGTTTAAAAAGTGCTTGTTTCCACTTGAATCCAAATTTTATTAATGCTATCATACAGTTCAAAAAATATTTCTCGAATGCCTTCTATGTGGCAAACACTTTTTTTGAAAAGCTAGAATTGAGTATAAGTTAATAATTTAATGGAAAAGCAAATTACAAATGGAGACACCTAGATTCTGGTCTTTGCCATTACATATATTTTAGGGGATTCAGTTTCATCTTTAAAGATTCTTAGGGTCTAATCCATCCATAGGGTTTGCAAATTCTGAAATTAGGCAGCAGGTACATAGACACACACACATACACTAGGGGAGAGAGAGAGAGAGAGTGGGAGATAGGGGTGGGGAAAGATATAAAAGGTCCCCAAATAGAAGGAAAGATACTAAATTTCATGTGTAATCAGAGAAATGTTATTTCTCAACTATCAGATTGATTAAAAATTCAAAGGTTTGATAACATACTTTCCTATTGAGGCTATGGGGAAATAGGCATTCTCTTGAATTATTGGTAAAAACATAAAATGGTACAATTCCTAAGGAAGATAATTGGCAAAAGCTAACATATCTGTATTTTGTTCCAGCAACCCTAGCCAACAATAAGAAAAAATCTCCAACAATAAGAAAAAATGCCTACATGCATTTTCATGCAAGATCATTCATTTCAGCATGATTTTTAATCACAAAATAGTAGAAACCATCTCACGACCATATGCAGGAGATTCTGAATACACCAGTCCATAGACATAGTGGAATGCTAGGCAGTTATGAAAAAGAATGAGAAAGATCTATGAGGATTGGTATGGGGTGATTTCCAGGGTATACTGTTAAGTGGAAAGAATAAGCTACAAAAGAGTATATATAGAATGCTGTATTTTGTGAAAGAAAAAAAAGGAAAACATATGTGTACATCTGCTTACTGTTGCAAAAAGAAACACAAGAAGGAGAAACCAAAAACTAATGACAACAGGTACATGGAGGAGGCAGGCGAGAAAGGGTGGAAGGGCTAGGAAAGGGAACGGGACCTCTTTGAGAATGTTTTTAAAACATAGTTTTGACTTTTGAACCATGTTAATATTTCACATATACAAGAAATAAAATTAAGTCAACAGGGATGGAAGATTGCCAAAATTGAATTCAAACAGAAACAAACAAACATAAGTATATATCAAATATAATTAATTAATTAAACATAATTAAACAGAAGAGAATAACAAAGACTTGATGCAAGAGACTTAGAATATAGAACTCTGACAGTACACATTCAGTGGGCTACATCCTAAAAACAAAAGAGCTATGATGAAGTCTTAAACTTTATTTAGTTTGACTTTTGTAGCAATACTGGTGTAGCAATTCCAAAACTATTTTGTGTGTGTTTTAGGTTTGAGCAAATGAATTTTAATATATTGATTGTTCTTGAACACCAAAGTTCTCTCTGTACGAGGAGGAAGATAAATGTATGGAATGGAAGGAGAGAAAGAAGCTTGTTGCATTGGACTGGAATTAAAGATAGCAGTATGAACTAACCATCTAGAAAGTATATATATATGTACTTTGTCCATCGTAAGGGCCTACATGCAACAGTATTCACGTAGTAAGAACTAAAAGCATTTAGGGGTAAAATGTCAGATGTCTGCAACCCACTCTCATATAGTTGAATCAAAATAGAAATAAATTGAGATAAAACAATAAGATAACGGAAATATGCAAGATGTTAAAAACTGGCAAATCTAGGTGAAGGAAACACAGATGTTCATGGAATTATGCTATTCTTCTTATTCTATCCTTTTCTGTAGGTTTGAATCTTTTCAAATACACATTTAAGGAAAAATGAAATTATGATGCAAGGAGGTCAAGACATAACAAAAAACTAATAAGAAAAAGAAATAGGGGACTTTGTAATCAGTGAGTAAACTTGTCTAGCTGTCACTCCGACTGCCACAGGGTAGGCAAGAAATTTCATGCTAGTAAATGCTCAAAAACTTTAGCACTCGATAGGATGGCAGGTACCTTTTGGGCGGTCAGAGCACTGTATGCCCAGTAAATACCCTAAATTTTTGCTGAGAATACATCATTTTCTTTCTATTCATATGTCTTCAAACTGAGCTATAGGTAGATGAATATTCCACAGCAGAACGTTGAAACACAAACGTGAACATTTACAACAATCCATCTGGTGGTTAATTATCTTCAAAGTTGCATTTTTTAAAAAGTTGCCCCAAGATATTAACAAAATTGAATGACAGTGAAAGGGGATAGTCTTAAGCTACCTACAAGATAACTTTAAAGATGTGATGAGAACTTGGCTATCCTGTTTTCAGCAAAACTTTACATTTAACCCTTTGTTCAGTTTCCTTCTTATTCTACATTCTACTCTCTCCCAAGGTTGCAGCCACTCTGTTCCTGGCCCTAACTCCTCTTCCGGGCTGCAGGTGGCTACGGCCATCTGTCTTTTGGACAATTCAGCTTGGTGATCCAGAAGATTTCAAAATTAACATGGTGAAAACAAATTCATACCTCTACCCACCTCCCAACCCCAAACTAGGTTCTATAAATGGTGCTAGTACCACACCTAGTACCCTACCCTGGAACCTTACTAGTCACCCAGCTTCTTACCTCTCTTATACTCCCCACATCCCATCAGCCACTGAGTACTATTAAATCTACCTCCTAACTGACTCTTGAATCTGTCTCCTTCTCTCACCTTACTGCCACTGTGTGAACTTTACTAATTCTTGTCTTGTTGTTGTAAATATTTCTCTGGCTCTAATCCAGTCAACAGCTGGTCCCTGCACTCTGATTCTTTCTAAATAAGAAAAAAAAATCTGAGCATCTCATTCACCTGTCTAAAAACACACCATTCTCCCCTCTCCTTGCGGAGTGGTGGCCGGACTCGTTAGTCTCTCATTAATAAAGACCCAACTTATTTTCTCTCTTTCCTTCTTTCCTGTAGCTCTACTCTCACCTATCTGCCCCACTAATATGAATACTTTGTGCTCCAGCTCCACAGAATTTCTCACTGTTCTCAGGCATACCCGACTCATTTTGACTTCGGGCCTTTTCATGCATTGTTGTATTTCTCCTAGAATGTCCTTCATTCCATACTATCGTGTCTTTACCTAAAAAGCTCTTCTAGACAAAGCTCAAATATTACTATTTTGGTGAAACCTTCCCCGGCACCCCCAAAAAGAAGAGTTTGCTATATATTCCGTATTCTCAGAGCACTTTGTTTATATTTCAATATTTTTTTTTGTTTCTATTTGATAAAAGGACTGGGAGTTCTCTGAGGATGGTAGAATATTCTATGTATCTTTATATTAAGTGACTAATAATAATAAGCACAGAGTAGATGCTTATTAAATTCTGCTGAATGGATGTTTCATATATGAATTCTGTCTTTAGTCAAGATATTTGATATATGATTACTGAAGTAAATCAGCTATTCAAATAATTATAGAAATTGAAAAAATATCTAAGAGGTCATAGTTCTTTGATGTCATAGAAGTAATACAAATTTGATCTCTGCCAGAACTCAACAGGCTGATGTTCAAACATTTTCAATGCCATTTCTTTTTTTAAGTAATCTTTCTCGTACTTAATTTATATTCTAGTTTAGGTTGCCTCTTTTGGCACTATTTCAAGAATTTCTCCCTCTTATTTTTAAGAGCAAGCACTCAGCAAGGAAAATAATAGAGTGATGTCTTTTTTGAGAGGGAAGAAAAATGCTGACTAGAAGCTGACTGTATAATAAATGTGGACCAAAAATTTTTTTTTTTTACATATTCAGCATCTTTAATCTATTTGCATTATAGAAAGATAGGCTGCTTTGGATATTAATCCGTTTGGATTTTCTATATCTAGTTATGCTTACAAAGTAAGGTTTTGGTTTTCTATGAGAAAAATGTTAAAATTAATAGTCCACTCAGACAAATGGAGAAGTTTTGAGCAAATGAAATTAAAAACAAAATGTAAAATTCTGGATAATTACAAGTAACTAAATTCCCTCCGTCAAAACTCAAAACTGCACACCACACTTATTATAAACCTCTCCTCAGGGCACCTCAGTCAGTCAGTTAAGGATCTGACTCTTTGTTTCTGCTCAGGTCATGATCTCAGGATTGTGAGATTGAGCCCTTCATAGGGCTCCATGCTCAGTGTGGAATCTGCTTGGGATTCTCTCCCCCTCTCCCTTTGCCATTTCTGCTCATACTATCCTTCCCTCTCTAAAATAAATAAATAAACCTTTAGAAAGAAAAGTTCTCATCAGGGGCTTGGGTGGCTCAGTGGGTTAAGCCTCTGCCTTCGGCTCAGGTCACGATCTCAGGGTCCTGGAATCGAGCCCCGCATCAGGCTCTCTACTCGGCAGGTAGCCTGCTCCCCCCTCTCTCTCTACCTGCCTCTTTGCTTACTTGTGATCTCTCTCTCTCTTTCTCTCTGTCAAATAAATAAATAAAATCTTAAAAAAAAAAGAAAAGAAAAGAAAACTTCTCCTCTAGGAAATAGCCCTAGAGTCTAATATTTTTCTGAGGAAAAGGACTATACCATACATGCCACTAAAAGCCACATATGTAGTGGGCACTCAATCAACATATATTGGTGAGGGAGTAATAGACTATTCTCTCTTTAGGAAGTATTTGTTGAACATTATCTATGCATCAGCTATTATTTTCAGCAATTGGTATTAATAAGACAAAGATCCATTTCTGTATGGAGCTTACATTTCAGCGAGAGACAGAAATAAGCAATAAATGTCATGAATAAATGAACTGTAAAGTATGCTAGATGCCAATAACTGCTATGAAATAGAGAAAGTGGAGTAGGGTAAGGGAGATCTGGAGTGCCAGTGATAGGCAGCCCAGTGAGTATGACATAGAAAGATATGGAACTGCACAACCCATGAGACTGGATTTGCACTTACTTTGAGTTTGCAGCCTTCATTCTGACACAGCTTCCTGACGAGGGCCCCAGCGATGATCATAACAGTTTCTCTGATGTCATTGCTCCCAAAGGAACCTTTGAACTTACTCTATTAGCCAGAGTAATTGGTAAACAGAGGTAAAATAGGTTATCAAAACATTTAAGCATTTCCATGGGACATTTTTAGAAACATTTTTTTCAAGAAGCAAAGCAACCAATGTCTAAGGAAAATGCTTTATGTTCCTTGATAGCAAATTCAAAATTTTGATTTGGCAACACATACAAATTCATTTTCTAACTTTGAGTTGAAGAGTTAATAGAATCTCTTCTCTCCAGGTCTTCTTAACATGAGTCTATGAACTCCTGAGGAGTTTATGGACTGTGTTCACTGTGTCAGTGAACCAAAAACATAGTCTTTAAAATTTTGCATATGGGTGAAGAGGAACTTCATGGCTTTTATCAGGTCCTCAAATGGTCCTATTTTCCAAAAAGATTATGAATTATTCCACTAGACTATAAGTGGATAAGGGCACATTTTGTTTTTAAATCTTGGACCCAAGAGAAGTCTAGCTTTTTTAATATTGGAAGAATTGTATCTCTTCAATGTATTGTATATTAAATGCCAAGAAGAATTTTGAAGTCAAAACAAATCTTTTAAAATCAATTTCTGAAGCATAACCAAGAGTCATCTCCTCTGAAATTTTGTTCTATGTCGTATTATATGATAAGTGAATATAATCTTTAAATTTCCTTATAATACAGTTTGTGTTATTTTAAAGGAATTGCAAAGAAGATACTATGTGAAAGTTTACTACAGTTAACAGATTAATGGATAGAAAATAATCCAATCATTGCCTAGATTCTTAACGAACTTTTTAGTAGCTGAGAGCTTTTATTTTCCTAGTGTTCATTTGACTTACAATGAGGGCTCTCAGGAGTTCTTCATCGGGATGGGAGGCAAATCCACAGGCATAGAGAAACCTCTCCTGGAGGATGACGCTACTGTCACTTTTGAAATCCAGAAAGTCCAAAATGGCGTCTAATGAGTCTGAAGTCTGAGCAGAGGTGACAGCGTCCACCAGTTGAGGCCTACAAAAAAAGGAGAGTCATGGATATCAATATTTAGTGTGCTTAAGGAATTATTTAAATCTCTACCAGTCACAGACTCTCCATTGATTTGAGATTCCTAAAGAAGTGAAATTTTTTAATATAAACAAAAAATGATGGGGTCTGTGGGTGGCTCAGTGGGTTAAGCCTCTGCCTTCAACTCAGGTCATGATCTCAGGGTCCTGGGATTGCCCCCATTGGGCTCTCTGCTCAGCGGGGAGCCTGCTTCCACCTCTCTCTCTGCCTGCTGTTCTGCCTACTTGTGACCTCTCTCTCTCTGTCAAATAAATGAATAAAATATTTTTTAAAAAAATAAACAAAAAATTAATAACTTCCTTAATAATACCCCCCATTTTATTTTAAACCTTTCCTTTAATGACTCTCTAATTAAATGTATACTCAGAATATAGAAACTAATTTTACTGTAATAGCCTAAACCAAACATAATTTGGAAATTTATATGTCAAAATTATACACACAAATTATAAGTTAGGTTCAAATCCTTTTCTCTATGAGTAATACATCAGTTATTGATCTCAAATATTGATTCTCTTTTGTCTAATTAGCTTTGCAAATGTATACATTTCTCAAATGCCTAGTTTAACTCAGGCAGTATTATTTAAAGAAAAGATGGGAAATCCTTTTAATTTTAATTTATATCTGAGGGAGAAGATGTTGCTCATTTTTTCTAAAAATAAAAAATACCATGGTATAGTTACCATGTTCACGTTCAATGGTCAGTCATAATGGCTATGTGTGGACAGAGTAGAACTCCTACAGGCAAGTTCTAATTACATACACCGGTTGTCAGGAATCTGGTTGAGTCTGGGATGCTAAAATTTCTAAAACTAGTTGTCATACTGATGAATATATTACGAATGTAAGTTTGTTCCACATTGTATAAACACACCATACATGTGTTTAGTGCTTTATACTTAAAAAAAAAAAAAAGATAGAAACATTTGCACTCTATCATTTTGTTCCTATCAAAAACCTAGTAGTGAATGAAGGAGAGACTGAGAGAGAATACTTATTAGGTGCCTGTCACACAAGCACTGCGCCAGAAATTTTAGGTGTGCCAATTCTCTTTTGCTTTCATCTTTGTCTGTAAGATAGGGCTAAAAATAGTGGTTACCTTAGAATTGTTGGGAGGATTAGATTACAAAATCTATGTAGAGCACTTAAAACACTTGATAACTATATGCTGTTAATAATATAATTATTTCATTTAACCCATGAGACATCTCTGTCAGTTTAGTGCTAATATTCCCCCTTGCATATGAGGAAACAGACTCAGAGAGGTTAACAGCCCCTAGCTGTTAAGTGTATAGCTGGGTTGGAACTCAGGTTTTTCTGACTCTGGAATCCATGATCTTTTAAATACATTAGTGTTTTCCAAAGTGTTGTGTTTTTTTTCCCCCATGTGATTCTATTCCTATGAAATGCTGTAAGGAAAGGGATCTTCACGATTACTTAAGTTTAGAAAATGTTTAAGTAAACTTATATGTAGTAATTTACAATTGAAGATGTTGAAAATTTCTGCAGCCAAGAGAATTATTTAATTTGGTTTCACCCAACATTTTTCCAACTCAGTTGCTCCCAGAATTATTTCCTCTTAGCATACTTGGTAATATTCTGCAAATTACAAGGTACACACAGCGGACACTTTGAGAAATGTTATATTCCACCACCCTGTCTTCCACTATGCTATAATAAATAGAAGGAATCATTCTCCGTATTATACAGACATTAGAAGTGAGGATTGGAGAGGCTAAAAGTAAACAATTTGCTCAAAGATTATATGCTGTTGGAGATCAAAATTAAAAACCAGGTCTCCCAAAATTAAAAACTTGCCTGGGTGGCTCAGTCAGTTAGATATTGACTCTTGATTTCTGCTCAGGTCATGATCTCAGGGTCCTGGGAAGGTGCCCCATGTGGGGCTCCCTGCCCAGTGTGGAGTCTGCTTGAGACTCTCTCCCTCTGCTCCTCCCCCTGCTCACTCTCTCTCTCTCTCAAATAAATAAACATTAAAAAAAAAAAAACAACTAAACTAGGTCTTCTGATTTTAGTTCATCCTAGTATCCTTTCTATTACACTATATTACCTGTGGGTTCATATTATATAGTACAATATTACATAAATACGAGTATCCCCTGCTTTTCCAAAGTTTGTGTTAGGCTACTTTGCTTTTACAAAAGACCTATGTTAGTACCTGTTTTTGGTAACCAAAAGAAATCTGAAGAGGATTTTTGATTTTACAAAAAAAAAAAAAAAAAGGTTAAAAACAAAATAGCCTTCAACATGTTTTGTAGCAAGCCCATTATAGAGGCAGTGTGCCCCCTGAACAACAAGTATGGGCACACCAATCCCCTTCCCTGGGACCTATACTCAGCATCTCAGCATCAGGCTACCATAGCTTAGAACTGTGTCTATGAGTATCTGGCGTATATCTCCATTTATTTTGTGTATCCATTTGCAAGATGTGTTCTAAGGTATTAGAAAAACCTAAGAGAGATTATTTTTTTCAGTCTGAAAATGCTCAGAACTTTCCCATGTAAATTAATGGTAATTCTTTCCTTGACACCATTTTGGGTTACAAAAGGTTTCATAGGAAGGCTTCACTTTTGGGTAGCAGAAGAAACCTGTAATCTGATTTAGAAACTACATCATGAAATTATCCAAATAATTGCTATCTTAAGGTTTTTAGGATACAAATCAGGTTAAAGTTTAATTCAGTCTCCATTCTAAACTAATACCAATTTTTTTAACTTTTCTTGTCAGTATCTTTGCCTTTCCTATAAAGATAAATCACCCTACAAATATATTTTAAAGTTCTATGGTTAAAACAGGAGTCTGAGGATCTCTGATTTTGTGTATTTTTCAAGTTCTGGTTTAAGTATTTATTTTTTGAAGAGAGCAACCAACTCCGGTTAGTCGTATGGAATTCCTATCAATTTTAAAAAAGGTCCTCCAGGCAAGTAAATAACAAATAGAATCAAGAATGAACAACTTCTTGAAAAAAATCTCAATTCTCTTCTTGAAGAACTGAGTTCTTTGAACTCAGTGACTACAGTTACTGGTACTGTGTGTATGTGTGTGTGCGTGTGTGTGTGTGTGTGTGTGTGTAAGTTGGCCAATTTCCATTTTTTATTATGTTAATGGCTATTTTTGACTGTCAAATTAATTGAGCCACTTTCTGTATCATTAGGGTAATTAGTATCATACAGCTGAATTTGTATGTACAAATTCTATGTTACAGACAAAAACCACTTGCATTTACAAAGTAAATCTGAGAATTAAGTCAACTCTCTTTATTATGCATGTCAATGAATCACACTTGCAGCAAACATTCAAATAATGCATGGATTTCTTTTTTCTAGATCTTTTTGACTACTTTCCTAGTTCTCAATTTTTTTATATAAAAAAATGGCCTTGGTGGGTATGATCTTTAATAAAATCACATTTTTCAATTGAAGAGGCATACTCTTTTTCTGTTTTTATAATCAACTCCAGAATCTTTTAAAATGTAAACTAATAGGTCCACACACAGGGAGGCAGCACATTCATCCTAGGGTCAAGATGAAGCCCTGCCTTCCCTTATCTATGTACCAATTTAGACCTGACTTAAACTCATAAACACTCAAAAAATGTTCTCACTTTGTTCTCACATATTTCTGGCCAAGTGATTGTTAAATTACTGTATCGTGGCACAATAACTCTTTGATGAAAATGCAAAAACAACACAATAATTGATTTGGAAGTTGGGCAGTTGGTTAAAAGGGGTCTTTCTTGCTTAAGAAGAACCCAAGAACCCAGAAACGCTTTTCTACAGACAACCCTGCACCAGATTCGGGGACTTACAACACTTCCTTGCTCTCAGCCTTGAGGATCGGGAGGATCTCTTCTCTTCTTGCCTTCCGGAGACGCTGAATAAAGGCCAGGAAGCTCCTGACAGCCTCAGCCTTGGAGAGGTTGTCAGGCTGCAGGTGTTTTCTGGTCGACTGCCAGTGCTCCGCCAGCTGCAGAGAAACCAGGCTGCGGGCTCATACCCCATTCGGGATTCTGAACATCCGCGTTGTCAAGGGACACTCTCCCCAGAAAGAAAGCCTGCCTTGTAACTGACAAGCAAAAGAAGCTTTTTGTGTCTTACCTCCATATCCCTGATTGCCCCCTGCCCCTCTCACATTCCTGTGACTCCCAGAGACAAATCTAGAGGCCTCCTGAACCCCTGTACGATTCCTCTGCAAGAAGACCATTTTTGTCTGTTAGTACTTAGCTCCAAAGAACAGAGGCTTCCGGGCCTATAACGTTACACCAAGGGAATTAGACCCAAGGCCAGGCTTTGACAACCATCCTGCAATTGTGCAGAATTTTCCTCAAGGGCAGGAGATGTCGGAAGGGGGAAAACATAAAACTGCTGAATAACTGTGTCAGGTTTCTTATGTACTGGGACCTCACTGAAAATTAGTCTTTGTAATAACTTGAGCTTCCTATTCTATCTCTTTATTTTATTGTTTTTATGAAATGCAATGTTTAACTATTCTAAGGTCTGAACGGTTCATTATTTGCATGTTAAGTAGAGTAGTATTTAGATGAAAGTAATTCTCATACTATTGTTATTCTATTATGATTTTAACAATAGTAAATAATTCTAATTAGTGATATTCTGGCTTTGAAATATGCTAAATAATTGATTTTTCATAGTTTGCCACTTTTCCCCTCATTGTAAAAAATGTGTTTAATCCTGTTAGTGACCTCCAGCTCTCTAATTCTGGGGTAATCAGCATTCTACTAATATTTAAATTATTCACTCCTAATAAGCAATAGACACATATTTTCTCCTTTTCAAATCCTTTTTGATTATCTAATCTTAAGAGGGTATTCCAAAGCAAAATTCCAACTATTCTTAGCTAAAGACCTACTGGGTCATTTCTGAGGGCAGAGAGCATACTAGTGTGAATTCAGATTTTTTTTCTTAAAAGGGTTGCAATGGTGACAATATTACTGAAATTGCGAAAGCAATTCTCAAAGACAAAAACCCTTCCTACAATAATGAAGAAGTAATTATCAAATCTAAAAATGGCTTATAATTTTTAATAACCATGGGGAGAGAAATTAATAGTTCACAGCATTAAAAAAGATGATTGGTTTCATCAGTCACTTTCCTAAATAATTTCCACCTTCATATGACACATTATAAAATTTACTCTGGAACATTAACTTATATATGGAAGAAAAACAAACAAAAAATGAGATTTAAGAATGATGATTCTTACTTTTTGTTTTTTCCTTAGTTCAATTTTGATAAATTTGAGAAATTAGCAATGACTTAGTGTCTTATACTTTAAGCAAATTATGATATTAGTTCTTGATAATTCTACTTCTCTGAATGCCAATAATATCCAAGGGAATGGCATTTTCTGGTAACTACCAACAGAGCATGAAGCCAAGGGTTTGTTCTCCTGACAAGAGGCTAAGTATTGGGAAATGCTGGACCCTAACGCCCTGTATATGGCCATCATCACAACTGACTCATGCGATAAATGAAATTTCTCTTTGTTGGACTTAAAATGTTATGATGACCTATGCTTTGCCTTGGAGATGTGCTATCTCATTTCTGTCTGTAATGGTAAGTGAGTTGGGGCGTGGTAAAGAAAATTTTCCTAATTTAGCAGAGAGCTTAGTATCCTTTTTTAGTCCTCACATCAATACTCAGAACACTGAGCTCAGTAAAATATTTCACCTGAGGACTTACTGCTACTCAGTGGTAGAACTTTCAGGATTCAGATTCCTGTCCATGCTCTTCACACTACATGCTTTCCCCAAATTTCATTAGGCCCTTTACCCCCCACTGCATTCTAGGTATTATTATTCAGAAGCTGCCCTTAGGTCATAGCATTTTTCATTTGAAATGAGTGGACGATAATTATTAGTTAATTACTGTTGGATTACACATCATCTCGGGTGCATACTGTTAAGTGCTAGTGCCATGAGAATTCAGTGGTGGCTGGTAGCTCTTCATAAGCTTTCTTCAAAGAATTAACTGAAGCTTCCATTGGAGACAAAAGGAAAATTGAATTTTAAGCCATGATTATTCCCCTATCTGACCACCCCATGCAGTTGTTCACACTTACAGAAGGGCATCTTTTACATTCACTCTGGAAGTTCTGTCCCACGATGGGAAGGGCCCTGTACTCTGAATCAACGGCTTTAATTATGGCTGCAACCTGCTTTCCGGGTATCAGTCTTGGGCCTGCTTCAGTGGTCTTCAGCTCTAATTTCTGCCTGCACAACCAAGGAAGAGAAATATCACATTAGCAGCTTTCTTTTGAGTGAATAAGCTACTGATTGCCATTCTTTTGGCAAACCAGATACAAATTTCTACACACTATGTGAGTCCATGTCTTTCAAACTGCAGAAACCCCAAGATAATTATGAAATCTTCCTGGAATAACAATTTTACTCAAGGGCTTTAAAATCTGGGTCTGGATTTAAGAGAATACAGGGAAGAAAACCTGCTCAGATGCTGAAAAAGATACGTGCTGTCACTTCTTTTAAATTTAGCCCTGCTTTCTGAAAATATCATCCGTACAACCATTTATTAACCAAGATAATTAGGAAATCGTATTTACTGAAAATGACTTCCATGATATTTTTTGCCTGAAATGCTTTCTCCCATCAAGATGTAGACTCTGCATGCCTATCCTTGATCCTGGGCAGGACTCTGTGATTTCCCCCAACTAAGAGAGGGACAGTGGAAGGAAACTATGTGACTTCTAAGGCTAAATCTTAAAAAGGAAATTCAGCCTTCATCTGGAATGCCAGCAGCACATGTCCCTCTGGAGACTTGAGCTGCCATGTACAAAGTGTGACTCCCTGAAGCTGCCATTTTGAGAGCCCACATGTTGATAAAGAGAAATGTTTGGGGAAACCATAGTAGTCCAGTCTTCCCAGTCCAGACAGCAACTAGCTGAGGGAGCAACCTTTAAACCAGCTCTGGTCAGTGACTGTCACTGCAGAATAGAGGCCAAACAAGGCATACCTCACTGAGCCAAGGCAAGACCCAGAATTCTGAGACAGAATAATAAAATGACGGTTGCTTTTTGCACCACTAAATTGGGAGTGGTTTGTTGTAGGGCAGTGGAAACCTGATAGACCTGATAAGTAATTTAAAATACTTATTTTATACGAAAATACATGAAAAGAATATGATGCAAAGCAAAATGCAAAATTCTATCCAGATGAGACTTCAAAAGAATTTTCAAGCATTTATGGTGTGAAGCACTTCTCCCAAGACTTTGCATCCACTGTACTCTGATATTAGAGCTACTTGAGAGAAAGCATTTGACAAGTGATGGCATAAGATAGAATATATTTAATGTTAGGAAATCTTCTAAATTAAAATATGAAAATAACATATACTCTTAGATTTGAAAATTCTAGTCCCTAATCCTCTGAGAACTTCTGACCAGAGAAATTTTCTCACACTGAAATAATGGGCTTGAATACAGTATTATAAATCAAAAATACAAAAATCCTGTCATATCACTTTCCGATGGAATTTTTATGTGTTTCTTAACAACAACAACAAAAATCTCAAAGAGAGAACATGCAAATGCCACCACTTTTTAACCTTACCATTGGAAAGATCTGACAGAGAAATTAGAATATAAACTAGAACTAATCAAGTAGTTTGCCTTTTTAAAATGTATATCGATTCAATAAATGATTGATACAATTTTAAATGAAATTCTATTGAAAACAGCATTTAATGTATGCCATATATTATTGTAGATGCCATATATTATATGTAGATGAAACTAATATGTAGATGAAAACTAATGGTGAATAAGATATAATCACAGTTCTCAAGAAGCTAACAGTCAAAATGAGAAAACTCTCTCTCTATATATAATAAATACATATATAAAACATACATACATTTAACATTTCTAACATATATATTTTTTTTAAGATTTTATTTATTTATTTGACAGACAGAGATCACAAGTAGGCAGAGAAGCAGGCAGAGAGAGAGGGAGAGGGGGAGAAGCAGGCTCCCCGCTGAGCAGAGAGCCCCATGTGAGGCTCGATCCCAGGACCCTGAGATCATGACCTGAGCCGAAGGCAGAGGCTGAACCCACTAAGCCCCTCTAACATGTATTTTTAAAAGCCAAATATAATAATATATCAAAGAATAAGAAAGAGAATTTAAATTTCCTCATTATCTTACTTTGATACTATATTGCCTGCGATGGTCTGTAGAAAATTCATCCGAAAAGCATGTGTCTCTTCTGCGAACACAGCTATAACAAAGCTGTCTTCTATCTTATAGGTAGTAACAGATGTGGCTTTTGAAGTGACACCTAAGACCTAAATAAATAAATATGTAAGTAAATAAATATTTGTAGTTGCAACAATCAGCTTTTTATCTCTGAATCAAGTCAAATAGCAAACTCTTCTAATTTTCAAAAGAGCTTCCTCTTAATGCCTTTCCTTCACCATCCAAACTTGTAACATATGAAAATAAACCTTTTCATTTGGTATGTGTGAAATAATATCCTAAACTAAAAATTATAAATGTTCCCCAATTATTTGTTACCTTATTCTTCTATTATTTTAAATTAATCTCTATAAAATGTAATTATTTGGATGGCTTAAAAAGCGTGATGTCAGTCATACCTGATTTGAGGTTGTAAATCCAGATCTCTCAATTTTGCATGAATCCAAGGCCTTAATTTTGGTCACTTTGTCCTGATGAGCCTGGTATGTCACCTTACAATCCCCAGAGATATCTACCTAAAAAGAAAAGTAAAAATACATCTTTAAGGATTTTCACATGGACCACTTAAATTCCCCGAAAACTGGGGTTCCTGATATTGTGATGGGGGGCTGCTTTTTTGTCCAGGCTGACAAGACCAAAGGACAGGAAGAATTCAGTGTTTCCTGAAGAGTGTGGATTCTTTTTCATCCTCTTTTGTTGGGTCTTACGAGCACCTTCTGTTGCCCCAGTAATAATAAAGTATTTCCTACTTCTCTTTAACATCTAGGAAGAATTGGACAAATGACCTGGTCATAATCAAAACCTCTGGTAGTGGATAATTACGTGGGAAAGGGATCTGACTTTTAATGCTGTATCTAGATGTGAGTATGGGCGTGCACTTGCTCTTTGACTAGCTGAATATAATTAGAAATCCTTAAAAACTTGTGGGATTAATTCAACTCATTATAAGTCACATTAACAATTTGAGTGTGGGCAAATGTATGTCTGTACAGACTGTTTAGCTTCTCTGTCCCTTCCCTTGGGTCTCAACTGGCACCACACGTGGCCTTTATTCTAGTAAACTACCCAATATTCCCTGGGCCCAGCCCTGCCAATTAGATTTTTTCACCCATTCCTGGGTTGGCTGAATTCAGAACGGGTAACTCAGACTCAGCCCCGCCTTTGACTCAAAGTGGGATACCGGGAGAGACACTTAACTTCTCTAGTTTAACCCCAGTTTCTTCATCTGTAAAATGAAGGGGGTTGGAATAGACCTCTGGATCCCCAAACTGACAATGCATCCAAACTCTCTGAGAACCCTGTTACAATACAGATGCCCAGGTCCTCCCTGATCTATTGAATCAGAATCTCTGCAGGGAATCCCTATCTTAAATAAGGTCCCCATGGGATAGTGATGTACAGGGATGCCACTGAAATGCTCCCCAGTGTTTTCTGCACCTCTGCCATTTAGTCATTCTGTAAGTCTCCTTAGTATAATAGATTCCTTCACCCTGTATTTGGGTACAAATTGGGATAAATGGCAATCTGTTTCACATGTAAATGAGACTTAACCCTTTCTAAGCATTACCATAGTAATAAATTTTTACTGAATTTCTTAAAATAGAAATCCATATAAGCAGCTTCTGTAACTATTGACAAATAATATACTGGATCCTTGATATTAGTAAGTACCTCGTTGGTGGTTCCAGAGCTTAACTGCATCTGAAATAGGCTAGCCAGTCCTCTCTTGAGATTCTCTATAGCCACCGGTTCATTTGGATATGAGTAGAAATCTTTGACCTGGGGTTGGGGGGAGACAAACATATATGAAGCAAAAATGCATTTATCAGTCAATTTGGTTAAATAATTAGTGAGAAAGATCAGATTTTTCACCCTTATCGATCTGGAAGACAGAGGTCTGTTACTCCAAAGCTGGGGATTTCTTTTTTTGTAAAAAGATGTTATTTAAGTTTCTACAAAGCTAGACCATGAAAATATAAAACTTTGGGAGACAGATAATTAAGGCTCTGAACATGATGGGCATAGCCTAGGGAAGGAAAGAGTGCACTGATTTAGACTGAGATTTCTGTGAAAGCAAGAAGGATTACCCAAGGAAGAGAAATCAGGAATATTTTCTTTGAACATATCAATATGTTCCCTACCTGCAACACTGCTTGAAACAAAAATGAACCAGTGTTTAAAACAAAGAAATCAGTTCTGGGAAGATAATATCAATTAACATACTTGATACTCATAAGCTAGCACAACCTCTAAGGGCTATGACAAGGGCCTCCACACGGCCATAAGGTCCATGGACAAAATTCCACAGGGGTGATTTTCTCTGGCCCTCCAGAGTATTCATGTAGACCCTGGATATAAGGAGATAGAGATGGTTCGAGGATTTGAGGTTGAGATTGCTACCATTGCATGCCCTGACACAGGCACTGCTTTGAGTTCCTTCAGAAGGTAGGAGATGAGGTTGAAATGAGGAGGATGACTGTGATTTGTCTGTAATAGTCAATGGCTTAGCTTTGTTTTATCCTTGACATTTATAGGCCCAGGGGTGATAACAATGTCTCATACCATTTTGGTAATTTAAGTCATGTTTAAGAAACAAGAATATAAATACAGAGAATTTTCTGGAAGGTCTGTCACTTTTCACCCTGTATTAACTCCAAACACCTCACACAATTTAGAAGTAGAGCATGGATATGGTTTCCTTGTAAAAATCCTCAAGGTCTATGATAATTATAGCTGAGCATTCCTACTGGAAATATCCTGAATGCCTTCCTATTCTCTTTAAAACCAACCATGATTTCTCAAGTAAAACAGAAAGCTCAGTAATTACATAATGAATTCAATTAATACCAATCGAACAATTCAACCTATATGAAAACTCTCTCACACCTTAGAAGAGAATATTTGGCCTGACTTAGCCAAACAAGTGCCTCAAATCTCTCTTTTTATTTTCTACATATACTCTGCCTAGCGACAAATTTACTAGGTACTTTATCCAGCAATCAATTTTAGTCATTATACTGAATGAACCTATAAATGTTGGAATTGTGTTTGTCCAGGTTAAAAAGGAACTGGAATGGTGACCTCAGCATCTGAAAGTCCATGGTATCATATTCTCAAACAAATCACTGGCAATTTCTCGGATCCAAGGCTGAGTTTCTGACATTCTATTTTGTAAACTGGGTCTTCCTTCCTTTTCAGAATTACAGTGTAACTTCCTTTTCAAATTTCTGGAAGTATATCTCCAGATAGCATGATTATTAAAGGTTCATAAGTGGATCGCTTAAACCCAGACACAGCCAGAAGGACTCACATAGTGGCAATACACATAGCCTATGACTTATGAGTTTTGTGGCTTGAGTCTTAAGTACTTCAGAAAGAAAAGAGGTGCCATTAAATGGTGAAAACATTTGTATGGTCATCAGTATCCTCACTTTCCTTCCAGGCTATAAAATGTGCCTGAAGTATTTATATGAAGTTTTAGTTAAAATTTCAGGCAACCAAGTTCTCTGATTTAATCTTTGGACTACAGAAAAGATTAAATGCTCTTTTATCAATGGCCCATGCCTATGGATCAAGCTTTGATCTTGACTGCTAGATCTCTAAAAAAATGGTATTACCTTTTTTTCCCCTAACAGATTGAACAAGGTAAACTGGAAGACAAAAAGGGTTTTTTTTTTCATTCTTCTATTAATATTTATTGTTTCCCTAATACTAGGAAAGTGGACAAATCTGGTTTTCCTCACTTGTATGGCTGCTATCTTTAGAGCTTAAATACTGTTCTTTTAGTGCAGACCAAAGAGAATCAAAGCAAAGACAGCTCTGGTATCCATATTAGCTAAACCCCAAACTGTTGGAATTGAGTAGGCTCTCAAAAATTAAAAAAATAGTAAGTCAGAACTTTGCAGTTCAATCCATTTGGCTGTCACAGCAATAATCTTAAATTCATTATTTTGCGACAGGAACCAAGTAAGCTTTATTACATTCAGGCCATAAAGCTGATTTTCTTCATTCAGTTCTGAAATGAGTTCTGAACATCTGAGAGCACAGGACTCTTATCTAAATTCACCGTACCCACAGCTTCCGGAAAGCAACAGTGATACCAGCTAGTTACAAATTAAGTCTTAAACCCAAGGAAACCAAACATAGAGGAAGATGGGTGAGTTGTGGAAAAGGAGATGCACAGCGTGCCTCTTTTTGTCAAATTTTGAGGGCCAATTTTGCCTTGGAATTCGTAGGGATTCATCATATTCTTTTCCTTGGGGGGAAAAAATGTTTCCATACATCCCCTTAATTTTTACATTCTTTAAGAATAAGAGAAAGCAAAATTCCATTAACTGGCCCAAATAGCAAAAATAAACAAAAAGAATCTCAGCAAACAGACTAATCATTTTATTTAATCTGCTTAGCTGGAGCGATGTCTCTATATACATCTTTGTTATACATATCTAACAGAGTATAGCTAGGCAATGACACGTTGGAAAACAGATGAGTGAAGATATATATGAAGGTTTTCAAGGTGTCCTATTTCTTATGTGTGTGTGACGGAGCCAAACTGCCAGATTCAGGGAACAAATCAATGCCCAGAAACAAAACAAAATAAAGGGCCATCTCAGCAGCCACGAGGTTAATTTAATTAATAGTGACAGTGAAAACCAGAAATGGAAATCTGGTAATTATCCAGTTAATTGGATTAGCATTTCAGGCCCAGAAAAGAATCCATGCATCTTTTGCTTGTCAGTGTTAATCAACTTAACCAGGAAACTGTCATGTTTCCAACTTCACTTATGATTTGTAGACAAAACTAGAGCCATGCCCAAACACCTATATAGGGAAGATGAGTGGGCATGGAAAAAAGATTATGTGCAATAAATATGCATCTGAGTGTTTTACTGGGCTCTCGTTTATAATGCAAATGTAGGAGCTTAAAACAGGGGCTCCAGAAAGACAAAAAAATACATGCTGCTCAGCAACCTTGAAATCACAGAAATTTCAAGGGGATAAAACTTAATTCAAACCTAGGGTAGAACATATTTTTTAACAACACTGCCAATCAGTAGTTCAGATTTTCCTTTCATAATTCCTCTCATAGTAAATTGAAGTGATCATTTAAATAATGATCTTTCTGACAGTGATGTGGCTGAAAATTCTACATGGCATCTTAGTCTCCAGGGTCATATTTTTTTTTTCCAACAAGTACTTTAATCATATTGATAGAGAGCACAGTGCACTTTAACCTGAGGCTATCGTAAATCATTACAATCACAGCTCGTGTAGAATTGGCATGTTGGAGTCACCGATATAATGATGTGGCAGCTCCAGCCCAGCCTTTGAACAGTGAGGGCATCAAGTCCTTTTGTGTGTGTAACAAGACTTTGTACTCCACTGCTACCAAAGGGGCTATAAAATGGTAGGCTGTCATTAAGATTATAAATGCAACTAGTATTTTACAGGCTCAAGTGTATTTACACATTGGAAGGCCAGAGAAGAAAAAAACAGTATTTCAAGTTGTTGGGCCATATGAAAATCAAGTGAGTTACTAGATACATTGAAGGATCAAATAGGAATATTACAAGTCCCACAAAGAGGTGGTACTTCCCCAAAGTCTTACCGCTGCAAGATAGTATAATGTAGAGGTTTCCAACCTAGCCTCTGAAATTAGACCTTTTATTTTAATACCACCTCCACTGCTTGCCAGTTGTAGGACCCTAGGCAAGTTTCTTTACCACTCTCAAATTTGGTTTCCTAATCTATTACAAGATGCTTCCCAGAGCTGTCATGAGGATAGAAGAGATAATTCATGAAATGCCTTCGGCCTCTGGTGCACAATAAGTGCTCCGTCTGATTTAGCTATTATTAAGCAAACAATAACCAAAGCCACTCTCAAAGTTCAACTCATTTTAACCCCAGGTATCCTTATACACTCATTCCTTTAGTTTACAAACATTCATTGAGTGGCCACTATGAGCAAAGTCACTGAATTTACAGAGTTAAAGACACAATTGCGCCCATGAGCTTACTCTGCATACTGAATGCAGACAAATATAGAGAGAATCTCAACATACAGTGATAAGCACCAAATATAAACGAGCCTAGAAGAATATGGGGTTTGGGAGAATGCTAGGAAATTCTCCCGGAACACCAAGTCAGTCGGTACAAGGCATGGCTCTGGGTACTCTGGGGAGGAAGGGAGTGGAAGTGCACGAAGGAGAGAGGGAGGGCCTGGAATATAAAGAGCAATGGGAATTTTCTCTACTGAAACCCATAATCTAATAATGAACACAAATGACCAAAGGACAGTGATAAGGGCTATGAGTAAGCTACAAGGTGCTAAGCAGGTTTTAAAGAGGGGTGGTGATTTCCAACTGGTTAGAAGTATATAAACTTCATAAAAGAAAGGGCCTGTGAGCAAAGCCTGAGGCATGATAAGTATTTTGACAAGGAGAAGAAAAGCATTCTTAAGATGGGGATTCATATTTGGTTGTAGAAATAACAACACAAGAGTCCTTTTTTAGTACTTCCTATAAAAATGCACATCATTATTAGCAATATATCACATGTCTGAAATTTATACTTTAAAGTATTTGTTTTTACCTTTATTTTGAATCTAGAAAATTTTAATCTAGAAACATTTGGAGACATATGGCACTTAAACTCTAATGATCTCTTACTATTTTTCAACGTTGGTACCTAAAATTGATCATCTTTACAGATACGTTTTTAGGTCTGTCAATATAATATCTATGCTTTTCATAAGTCCACATATGTAATGTCTAGTAATTTACTGATCACAATTGTATCTTAATTCCAAACATATTTAGATCATTTTTAATAGACTACAATCAAATCATAAGTAATGTACACTTACAGAATTCTCTGAGCAAACTTCCAAATGGATATTATAGTGTTCATACATTACTTTAATAAATAAAATGCTTTTCAAAATCATAGTTTTTAAATAAGCTCTAAGTACTTTTTTAAAAAATCAACTCAACCTTAGGAATGTCATGTCCTTTCAAAAGCTTCAGTTTTGTACATTAGCCAGATACTGATATTCTTATGAGTTAATATCATTAATCTACATTAGATCATTTTAATCTCATAATTTGTCTACTTTCCTGAATGATATAATCACCTGTGATGACCTAGGGAGTTACAGTATTTTTCTAATCCTTCTTAATTTAGTAAGAAATATACCTTTTAAGAATGCCTCTCAATAAATACTTGATTCTACTATAAAGATTTTCATAAAAATGGGAAACAAATGGCTAAAAAATATAAGTGAATTCAATGCCTTGATTTAATTCTGAAGTATTTAATTTGCAATCTCTACTTATTCTTGAAAAAGTTCCATTTACTATGAAAGTGATGATATCATGATTACTTCAAAATAGTAACTACTGACAGAAAGAAAAATTTGAAGTAGGAAAGATGTGGGATCCCCAAAATCACTTTTACCTTTCCATGGACTAGATGAAGGATCACAGGTCTTTGTAAAGCTTCTAAGTTTTCTTTTCTTATGATTTTGGGTGGGGTTTTTCCTTTGAAAATGCTCTTCTCTCCTCTCTGCTCATTCACGTTTTCAACATTTACATCTTTCATCTGGAATCATGGAAAGAAACCTGTTAGAAAAATGTGCTATGTCTATTTCCATTACAGTCTCTTAGAAAATAAAATGATAAAGCAATAAACAGGGTTGCCCATAACATATTCTGTTGGTTTTCAATTCACAATTCATAGGACTTAGCCATTAACTTTAAGAGAATGGAGAAGGCACAAAAATTGGGTTTTTGAATTAGGTAAAAATTCTGATTCCTAAAGAAATCTGCGAATTCAGGTTTACAATAATTATGAATGGAAGGTGGCTCTTTTTTGTCAGTTATTCCCCTTATTCATGTTGACTGTTGCTGTCTGCCTGGTCTCTTTACCATTTCTTGAAAGGAATACTAACCCATTGTACTTCACTTACATATCCAAAATTAAAGATGAACAGTCTGGTTACTGAACAAGGAAGTACATGTGTTTTCCACAATGTACTTTACTGTCCTATTGAGAAATGGCTCAGAGAGGTGGGTGATGAAGTTTTGATCCAACTTGGAAGATACAACAACTATGAGAGACATCCAAAGAAGCAAAGATCACTTGGTACACATATTACACTGACACCTCATTATAAAGTTTATCAACAACTACTTATCAGTTACAAGGGAACAGATCTTGGTCCTGTGTACCTGTTTCACACTAACATGGAGAAGAATAACTGACTTTACTAGAGAAATCTATGGCCTTTAGGCTCTTAAAAGCCAATATGTTATCACTATATATTAAAACTGAAAGTTCAAGGCCCCAGAAACCATCTAATTTGACCTCCTTTCTCAACACATAAATCTAATTATCATAACTGACCAAACACTGAGATGCAGGCCAGTGCCTGGTTCTTACCGCAGGAAGAACACAGAATTGGTTCACTTCCTCATTGGTAATTCTGTTACATGAAAGAAGTCAGAAAAATTGAGACCTCCCTATTTATCTCTTCTTTATGCTAGAATGGTCTTGTTTTTCACATGACTATGGATTCCAGACTTCTCATTCCTAAAATATCTCAAATGAATTTTCGTTTAAGTGTGCCTATTAATGCAAAATATAGAACTGAACATCATGCTATATAGTTATTTACCAACATATACCCTCTTTTGCTTGATTCAACAACTTGGAAAGACCAGACCACTTTTGATTAGCAAAAACTTCAAAACTGTAGATCTACTTATTTTAGTTATAGATAACAAACTAAATATATATATATAAAGAAGAGCACAAAAGCGTTGAATGATACTCTTCACAAAGACTTTGCTGACCTCCAATCTTTGCATCTCTGGTAGAGGATACCTACTGTTATTTGGATAAGTTGGTCATCATCGCCATCAGGATTCCTCCAAAGTAAGATGACATCCACATTAGATGAAATTCGGTAGCCTACACTGTCTTCTTGTTTTCCTTTGCCACGATCAAGAAAAACTTCGGTGGAATATGTGAGTTTGTACAGCCGGTCATTATTTAATGAGAGACCTGTTGTGTGACCTGCATAAAGATTGCGACACAAGTCAAGTTTCAGTTGTAAGGGACCTGTTAGGCCAGGAACTGTGCTTTCTTGCTATAAAGCATTGCTCATCTAGCACATGGTGGTGCCTGGTGGAAGCTTAGTAATATTTGCTAAATGAAAGATAGTTCTATTCTCCACCTGCTGAAATTATAGACTTGAACAACAACAACTAACAAACAAATAAGCTTCCATTTCAGAAAACTTTTGTTTGTATACCTAATCAACAATCAGATTATCTAATTTTGCCCTGGTTGAACCATAGAACAGTTTTTAAAGAAATGTCATCATATTGCTTTTAATTGCTTTTAAATTATATGATTTCTCTTCTCCCCCAGCTTTATTGAGGTATGATGAATATGATTTAAAGTAAAGGGTAAGCCAGGAATTGCTTTACAAAATTAATAAAAACAATTTGTAATTAAGATATCATTTTAGTTCAACAGATCAATGTCAAGGTAATTTTAAGGGCTAGAAGGCAATTTCTTGAATTGGATATTTAAAGACAATTCCCTGCAATGTAATTTACTCTATTAATTATGGTAAATATATTACAGTTTATTTAACTGTAATAAAATTTAGCATAGGGGCGCCTGGGTGGCTCAGTGGATTAAAGCCTCTGCCTTCAGCTCAGGTCATGTTTCCAGGGTCCTGGGATTGAGCCCCACATTGGGCTCTCTGCTTGGTGGGGAGCCTACTTCCCCCTCTCTCCCTGCCTGCCTCTCTGCCTGCTTGTGATCTCTGTCTGTCAAATAAATAAGTAAAAATCTTAAAGAAAAAAAAGAAAAAAATTAGCACAAAGGTACATTTCAAAGCTACACATATATAAATTTAAATTAGCTGAATAAACTAATGTTTTACTACATAAAATCTTAGTACAGGCTTTAATATGGCAGGGGCAGTTTAATGTCACTAGTATAGTGAGCCAAAATAATTGATACATGGAGCAATTCACCTACTCTTTAATTCAGGTTAACTTAATCCAAAGAAATGTGAAGGAGTAGGATCAACTCTTTCAAACCTAATGGGGTAGGTACCATTATTAGTTTCCTTTTACAGATAAGGAAAGGGAAGGGCATAAATATTATATATTTTATCCAAGGTTACCCAGACAATTAGTGATAGAGACAGGACTTGAACCCAGCCTGTCTGGCTCTAGAGACCATGCTCTTCCTTTATTACACACATCTAAACCTTTGGGTTGAACTCTTTTCCATTCCTAGGGAGTGAGCTAGGGATTCACTCATATATTCAACAAGGATATACTGAGCACCTACTGGGTGTTAGGCACTTTTCTAGACTCTGGGGTTATACCTGTTATAAGCAGACAGATTATCTGCCTTTGTGGAGTTTACACTTGAATGAGGAGGAGATGGGCAATAAAAAAGTATATAAGCAAATTACATTGTGTTAGAAATGCTAATGAAGAAAAATGAAATAAGAAAGGGAATGGGAATGTTGAGGGAAAGACCTTTCTGAGAAGGTAATATTCTGGGCAAAGGCTACTTAGGATACTTGGATATCTGTGGGAGGAGCATTTCCCTCTCCTTTATCCCCACACTTTTACCTTCCCCTCTAACCCTCCTCCTCACACACACACACACACAAAGGTAATAGCAAGTTTAAAGGCCCTGGGGAGAGCTCAATGTAGGTGTAATGAAGATCAGGAAGGCCAACGAGGCAGCAGTTAAGTGAAAGACACTACAAAAGATGAGGTCAAATAGCTACCTATGGGTGACCAGGAGATTTGCAGGGACATGACAGAATTTGAGTGATATGGGAAGCCCCTGGAAAGTTTTGGGTGGTAAAGTTACATGTTCTGACAAACCTTCAAAGAAAGGAGATAAGGAAACAAGAAATAGGAATCTAGAAAAACCATGAAAAGGAAAGGTGGGAGGTGGGTATCTAAGAGCATACATACAAAAACAGACTGTGTCTAAGCACCAATCAGGCAGAACCTCAGGTATAAAATATAGAAGATAGAAAAAGTCAGGAAAAACCTTGAAGGAGATAAAGTCTGTGACTATCTCTTGCCTCCCCTACCTCCACCTCTTCTACATTTTAACTGGGGACACAGCTACAAGTTCAAACATTGGGTTTCTGGCCAGGAAAGGTATTTTGGTCAGAGAGACCTACTTTTTATGATGCGTATCGAATTCCACAGAGAGCACAAAGGAAATACATATCTTATCTAATCCTCACAGCAATTCTGAAAGGTAAGCATTATATGACAAGCTGAGAAAAGCTGACTCTGCTTTCAATCCAACATAGCAGATAGAATGCAGAATTTGTTGTCTAAATTAATGAGATCCAAGTTTTGTGCACTACACAAAGATGTCTTCTGGTTAAAATAACTATGAAAATTTTGTAGGGAGGTAGCCTCTCTTAAATTCCAAAGATCTCCAAAGTATCATGCTGATCATTTTTTCCTTACTTTTACTTTACCAATCAAAAGAATGTGAAAACAGACAATATATTATAGATCAGTTCTTGACTATGATTTGGAAGTGATAAAGCATTGGAAAAAGTAGGTCTCATTCCATACCTTTTTCCCACCTTGAGAAAGGGATTGGGGAAAGGCAGAGGGAGAGGGAGAAAGAGAATCTTAAGCAGGCTCCACACCCAGAGCAGAGCCCAACATGGAGCTCAATCTCACCACCCTGAGATCATGACCTAAGCCAAAGCCAAGACCCAGGTGCTTAACCAACTGAGCCATCCATGTGTCCCTTTCTTACCTCTAACAGGAGATAAAACCTAAAAGGATTCAAATAAGTGGACTGCTATAATATTGTCCCTGTTATCCTTTCCTCTTTGAGAAGTATTCCTCTGTTTATGTTATTCAGAGATCTGACAACAATGGGCAATGGGAGCATATTCTATTTATACTATTGACATTTCTTTCTTAGGCTATTGCTCTATAAAATATGCAAAATGGCACTTTTTGGAAACTAAGTTTAGATAAAACCTCTTCAATATGCTCCTTCAAATGCATTTAAAAATTTTAAGTGACTTAAAAGCAACAAAACTCTCAGTTTTGAACCTGTTAAGAAATATCTTAAAATATGCATTTATCAAAATTAGGTAAATTCAAGGTGAGATTTAAAGACAAATGCAGTATTGATAAGGATAGGATTCCTTGGAATTCCTATGGAATTTAGGATTCCAACAGAAAACTACAAGGCAAAAAGTAAAAGAGTAGAATGAAGGATAAGGGGAAAAGATTGGAAGATGATTAATGTGAATGGACTGAAAAGTGCAGGTCCGGCTGGGGACTGAGAGAAAGACTGGAAGTGAAGGGACAGTTCATGTATAGAGGTAAGATTAAGTAGAAAACTCATGCCTGGGTTAGCAAAAGTAAAAGTACTATAAAGAAACCCTGAGGAAAGCACTGAGAATAGATCCTGCCATGACAAAATACAACTGAAAAAAAGTAGGGAAAACTTGAGTCTTTAGGACATTCACACTCGGCCTAAGTAGACCCTAGTCCATACTAATTCTACCCTTACTTCTCTTCAGTCCAACCTGCACTCAGAATCCCCCCAGATCTGGGGATTTGCTGAACAGTTGCATTTATAATTAGGTTTGAGATGGGTTTTGAGGTTATACATGAGATCCCAAAATTTATAATGGTCTGATTTTAAAATAGACTTTTACAAGTAGTTTGTTTCTTAAATGTCAATCATTACAGAGGGCAAGGTATCTATAATGAAATCATGGTATCATAAGAAAAAAAGTTATCACATCCAGGTAGAGAGAGCTGTCAAGTCCTCTACTTTTTATTTATGATATTTGACATAAGCTTATAGCCTGAAGCTAATGATGCTTCAGCTTTGGGCCTCTCACACCCCCAAGCTCTTTCCAAGGTCTTGGAAGGGGACCCTAGCAATGTGTACACATGCCATATCTTTTTTTACAGTAATGTTTGCAAAAGTAAGATGTTTTTGCAATCTTTTCTCAAAGATGGCTCCTAAATTGCATAAGCTTCAGGTTCTAAAACTCTGGAGTTGCCACTGAGCTTGTATACAACAAACTGTAGCTATCTGTCATGTTCTAAACTGTATTTCAGTATGTCATTGTAGTCTCTCTCTCTCTCTCTCTCTCTCTTTCTCTGTGTGTGTGTGTGTGTGTGTGTGTGTGTGTGTGTGTGTGTGTTTTAGAGTCTTCAGAAGTGCATGTATTGGAAAACATCAAGTTATCCAATTTTCTCCTTTATAAAGTGGGAAAAAATAGAAGTGTACAATAACTACTATAGTTCAATAATTTTTCTCAAAATAATAAGGGTATTAGATTTGATACTATGATAGATAAATCCCTCATATTTTAAACACTATAAACAATTTATTTGGCAGATATACCACATAAGGACTGTATTTTTAAATAATCAACACTTTCGAAACTGGTGAAAAATGCCATCTTTAGTTCAAGAACTTAAAGTGTGATTTGCTTAGGTGAAATAATTTAAATTTAGCCTTGCATTTATTGCTTCAATAACAAAGATTGTCTCTCAAGAGAAAACTTGAGACTAATTTTATCTTAAGATCAAAAGCTACTTAGCCCAAAAGTGTTTTAGAACTTTATAAGTGAATTGTTCTATATCACTTAGAGTACATAGTTATTAAAACTGGACTCTATCATGCTAAGTTATGTGTTAGATCAATTGGTTTTTCACAGTGTGTCCTCTTAAGAGACTCTAAAAGTGATTATTTTACATCAGGTACAACATTTAGAAATCCAAGGAGTTTGTTTATATTCTAGGTGATTTAAACAAGATTCCATATTAATACATTTCATTCAGCTTTTAGAAACCATCCCTTTTAAAATATGTTTGTTCTGAAAGGTATCAATTCATACGTGTTTTTTAAAATCAGCTTTTCTTCAAGTAGAAACTATAACTGGTAACACTATTAATCCAAACATAATAAGTCTTATTTCTTAAATCTATACCATGTAGTTTTATTTTCTTTAATTCACCAATTATGATAATTCTCACTTTTGAATGGTAATGCAATTAAATGCATGCTTTGCCATTTCATTCATAATTCTTTGGGAAATCAAATGCCTTTTTCATTGGGTTTAATTCTTCTTGATGGCACATTGCTAAGCAACTAGAAGGAAATTTTAAAACTGGGTTTTTTTTAAATCCTCTTTTACAATTCAAATGAAGGAGCTGCATTCAGTGAGTGACCAACAGCAGCAGGTAACAATAGCTGGCATTTCTTTTCTCTCTTTTAAAAATAGACCATGAATGAGAAATTGAAGCAAGGAGCACATTAGTCTAAGGGGCTGAAACTAAAAGGAACCTCTGTTTTCTTAATGTATGTAGGAATTTGAATTTGGTTTTCATTCCAACCCAGGCATGCCTTCACGAATATTCCAAAGTTATGTAGTTTTGAAGATGGTTTAGTTAGGAACTCTTTCACTAGTCACACACACACACACTTTTCCCCTCAATGATTAAAACTAAGGTTTAGCAAAAATACAAACTTACCTTTAACAGAAGCTGAATATGAGGAAATGAAGCAGAGAAAAAGCACCGCAAGGAGAATCATATTGACTAGCTACCCTCTAATGCATCCAGTTCCCAGCCAGGAGTCACTGAGAAGTGGACTCTTCTGATGGCAGCAAGGGAGTGACCCTCCTCAGAACCTGCAACAAGCATGTTTATCTTTGGGGAAAGGTCAGATTCCAAACTCCAAAATGAGGACCTAAGTTCACCAAAGAACTCATTATTAATGATTAAACTTAGGCAGGCTGCAGTTTTCAGTCTCTCACTCTACTTTATTTTTTTTACTTAAGAAAGAAAATCAAGAAAATTTTCACTTTTGAGAGCTAAACCAGTCTGCCTTCCTATGAATTCAGAAGTATGGAAGGAGACTTGAGAAAAACTGGTGGTGATACTTCTCTGCTCAATACACAGTCATCATCATCCTATGTTAAGTGCTTATCTGTACATTTTGCCACTTTATGTGGGAGGGTGGTAAGGATTCTCAAACTAAGCTAAACTTAATTGAATTTTATTACAACCTTGGTATTTTTTAATACTATGTGTATGCTATTATTTAAAAATCATTCTGAATTTTAAGATTTTTTTTTTAATTTTTAAGTTGTACCACCACCACCCGCTTCAAAATAATGTTATAGCAAATAGAGCTTTCCATTTTGAAAACTAGACTGTTCTCTTTATGTGTGAAATTAATGGGGTTGTAGTAAATCAGCACTATCACTAACATGCTAGCAGGTCAAGTGAGGATATTATAGCAGACCTCTAGCTATTTCCATGACAGGAAACACTTGTCTGAGTCCTCAGATTGGCTAGATGCTGTCCCCTGTGCTTTCTGGATCCCATTTCTAGGAAGAGATTCAGAGGGGAAATTCTAGCCCTTAGCATTTTTGCTACAGAAAATTAATTAGGAAATTTCTCTAGAATTAAAGTGAATATTCTAGTTTGGTTAAGTGAACCAACTCTTGTCCTTGAAAACTCCTGCAAGAGAAACCTGCTATGAAGAAAGCCTACTAAAATGAGATGGTTGGTGGGGAGTGGGGGTGTCTGTAGGGATGTTTTGGCAGGGAGTAAAGCACTGGTGAAGGGCTTTATTTGAATGAACTTCAAAATACTTACAGCTATCTTTAAATATAAAGTGGGTTCTTAAATCTTCCCTCCTCTTTCTCAAAGCCCTTTTCTAAAACCCTAACCTTAAACTTATATCTTTTAGACAACCCAGATAAGAAACAGCTAACTTAATAGGGTCACAAAATGAAATATAAAATTTTTAAACTTCCAAAGTTAAGCACATTACCTCTTGAAATATATTTTGTATAAAGATTTGAAGGATGAAAATTGCTTTTATCACCTATTGATATTAAAACTTAATTTGCTATCCTAAGTTTCATATATAAATCATGGTTTAAGTACCTATACAAAAATAAAATGTTTGGCTGTGACTACCACCTCAAAAGTATAAATAATAAGCTTTCCTGGGGTAAACAGAAAAGGCCATTCTTAGAAAAATGTTTGTTGAAGAAATATAGGTTTTTGTGAAAGCAGGAATTATAAGTACAAGGTAATGTGAAAGTGCTTTGCTGCTTTACATTTGAATGGATTTCTATGTCCTCTACAATATCTGTACTACATACATAGTGATATGAAGCCATTACAGACACCCAAACTTTACATTCTTATTTGTTTAAATTAAAGATTGGTTTGATTCATGTGATTCTATGAAAACTATCTTTTGTATTTCCATTTGAGGCTCACAGTTACATAGAACTTTAATGTTTGTGGTTAGACTATGCTATGCATGCATGATACGTGTCTCTTTGGGTAAAGTACCATTTGTTGTCAAGTGTTTGCCAGAGTCCAACCAATAAAAGACGTATCAGTATTACTTAATAAAATAAATGCTGTTTCACTTGAGCATTTGCTTCAGACTAGAAAGAAAGCTTCTATGAATCATAGTATTAAACAAACATTTCAGCATAGGATGTTCAAAGGAGCCTGTTTCTGTTAGTAATAAATAACATCATCCTTAATATCATCCTTTTATATTTTGCTTATAACTTTCACTTTGTACAAAGACATTTGAAAGACTTAATACTGTTTTACCAGAAATAAAATAAGAATGTCAAACTCTTCCATATTCAGTGAATTCTGTGTACTGAAGAAGAGGCATTCTTCTCTGTTGCGCAGTTGATCAAGTAGAGCAAACGTGGCATAATATATATGGAAGATACCTCCCCAAACTTGTCACCTATTATACATGGCATATGAGGCAAGATAGAAGCACAGCACAGTATAAAAATAGCAGAAGCTGCCATCTATGAAACAATTACTATGTATAATATCCTATGCTGAGCACTTCAGATTTTTTCTGCTATAGCTTAACAATCAATTAACATATTAGAAAAATGAGACTTTATTATTATTTATTATATATATTATTAGAAAAATGAGGATTGATTTAGTAAAAATAACTTAAGAAATATAGAAAAATAAACCTTAAAACCTAATCACTACTCTCCTCAAAAATATTAGAGATAGGAAGTGGAAAAATTGATTTCTTAAAGATGACAGAGAAATATTAATTGGGACTGTCACTAACTTTAGCAAATCCATCACAATTTTGTACAGTGGCTAACAGAGCACTTGACTGCTGTGTTTAGATGTTCCAGCCAGAACATACAGGGGAAAAAATTGATTTGTGTTAAGCTGGTCAAAATCAAATAATAGATTTTAAAACAATTCTCTTGCAAAGAAATTCTATTGATAGTACATAATACTGTGGAATATCTGCTATATAACTCTTTTGCAGTGACAAATAAGAGACTATGACATAAAGATGAATGACTAATTCCAAAGTGCAGTTGTGTTTCTGTTGAGTATCAGAGGTTATTAGGAGTTAACTTAGTTTTGTAGATTGGAAGATAAATGAACTTCACCCACTAGAGGTTGGAAGGAAATGTATTACCCTACCAGATATAGATATAGTAAATCAGGCTATTAGATAGCTATAGAGGAAAAATAAAAGTCTTTATAACATTAGAACATTAGAACACCTTACTCTTTTCTTAGGGAAAAAAAAAACCCATGACATTAATAGGAAAATAAATTTAGGACATTTCAAACTACCCCTAAGTGGTCATAATAAAGTCTAATAGCATTTTCAATTCAGTGAGGGAGTTAGAACTTTCAAGAGGTCTTACAAAAAATAATTCTGTTAGGTTGAGAATATTCTTATGATGTGATGATCTCATTTATGCCAAAGCAAAAGTATAGGAGAATACACAAACTATTTTAAAAGATATATCTTAACAATTCTCTTGGGAAAAATAAGAACCTAGTTGCCTAACACTAAATGTCTTTCTTTAATAAGAATAAACTTGAGGGGTGCCTGGGTGGCTCAGTGGGTTAAAGCCTCTTCCTTCAGCTCAGGTCATGATCCCAGGGTCCTGGGATCGAGCCCCGCATCGCATCGGGCCCGCTGCTCGGCAGGGACCCTGCTTCCTCATCTCTCTCTGCCTGCCTCTCTGCCTACTTGTGATTTCTGTCTGTCAAATAAATAAAATCTTTAAAAAAAAAAAAAAAGAATAAACTTGAGACTTAGGTTTCAAACATTTGAAATCTAAGGCTCTCTGAAAAGGATAGTAATTTTTCCAAAATGAAGTTATTAAACTTTATCCTCATCCCATCTATACACACACATATATTTGACAACAATAACAACAAAAATCCTTATGGTTCAGTAGCAACCCAACAGCTCTCTAAGAGCAGTCTAACTACATTATCTTTGGCCACAAAAAAAAACAACAACCCTGAATTTCTAACATTTAAAGGAGAGAAATGATGAGTTTTTTTCAGTAGAATATTGTAAATAAAACAAAATTTAAATTTGGATCAGATTGATTTTTCCCATATAGCCTACACCCAGTTATTCCTATTATCTTACATTATTTGTAAGATTTGTTTTGGGTTTTTAAAATTAACAAACCAATATTGATACATTATTATTAACTAAGATACATGCATATCTCATTTCATTGCAGTTCACTTTATTGTGCTTTGTAGATCAAACTGGTGCCATTTTTCCAATAGTATTTGCTCACTCTATGACTCTACCACATTTTGGTAATTCTTGCCATATTTCAAACTTTTTCCTTATTAATATATTTATTATAGTGATCCATGATTAGTGATCTTTGGTGTTACTATTATAACTGTTTTAGGGCACCACAAACCACGTCTATATAAAATGGAGAATTTAATAAATAAATATGTGTGCTCTGAGTGCTTCCCCCATCTCTTTCCATCTCCTTGGTTCTCCTTATTCCCTGAGACACAATATTGAAATTAGGCCAGTTGATAACCCTACAATAACCTCTAAGTATTCAAGTGAAAGGAAGAATCACATGTCTCTCACTTTAAATAAAAACCCTAAAATTATTAAGTTTAGTGAGGAAGGCATGTCAAAAGCCCAGATATGCCAAAAGCTAGGCCTCTGGTGCCAAACAATTAGCCAACTTTTGAATGCAAAGTTCTCGAAGGTAATTAAAAGTGCTAGTCCACTAAACACAAGAGTGGTAAGAAGGTGAAACAAACTTTTTGCAGATATGAAGAAAGGTGGAGAGGTCTGAATTAAAGATCAAACCAGCCACAACATTCCCTCAAGCTAAAGCTTAATCCAGGGAAACTTCCTAACATTCCTCAGTTCCCTGAAGGGTGAGAGAGGTGAGGAAGCTGTAAAGTTTGAAGCTAACAGAAAAGTTTGAAGAAAAGTTTGAAGCTAGTAGAGGTTGATTCAGGAAGTTTAAAGAAAAGAGTCATCTCCATAACAAAAATGTGCAAGGTGAAGCAGCAAGTGCTGATGCAGAAGCTGCAGCAAGTTATCCAGAAGACCTAGCTAAGTAATTCATGAAGGTGACTACACTAAATAATAGATTTTTAGTGTGGAAGAAACAGAAGAGGATGCCATCTAGGAATTTTATAGCTAAAGAGAAGTCAATGCCTGGCTTCAAATCTTCAAAGGACAGGCTGTCTTTTTAGGTGCAATGCAGCTTATGACTTTAGGTTGAAGCCAATGCTTATTTGCCTTTCAGAAAATCCTAGGGCTTCTAAGAATCATGCTAAATCTACTCTGCCTGTGCTCTATCAGTGAAACAACAAAGCCCGGATGACAGCATATCTGTTTATCTGTTCCTAACATGGTCTACTAAATATTTTAAGCCCACTATTGAGACTTACTACTCAGAAGTCTTCCTTTCAAAATATTATTGCTCATTGACAATGCACCTGGTCACCCAAGAGCTCTAATGGGGATGTGGAATGAGATTCAAGTTGTTTTCATGTCCATTAACACAATATTCATTCTGCACCCTCTGGATCAAGGACTAATTTCAACTTCCAAGTCTTATTAATTAAGAAATACATTTCATAAGGCTATAGCTGCCATAGATAAGTGATTCCTCTGATAGATTAGACCAAAGTCAATGAAAAACCTTCTGGAAAGGATTCCCTGATCCAGATGCCAATAAGGACACTTGTGATCCATGGGAAGAGATCAAAATATCAACATCAACAGGAGTTTGGAAGAAGTCAATCTCAACCCTCAGGGAGTATTCTGAAGGCCTTAAGACTTCAGTAAAGGGATTAACTATAGATATGGTGGAAATAGCAAGAGAACTAGAATTAGCAGCAGACCCTGAAGATGTAACAGGACTGTTGCAATCTCATGAAAAAAAAATTAACAGGTGAAAAGTTGCATCTTGTGAATGAGCAAAGAAAGTGGTTTCTTGAAATGGAATTTACTCCTGGTGAAGATGCTGTGACATTCATTGAAATGACAACAAAAGATTTACATAAAATTAATTGATGAAGCAACAGCAGCAGAATTTGAGAGGATTGACTCCAATTTTGAAAGAAGTGCGCTACTGTGGGTAAAATACTATCAAACAGCATTGCTGTGTGTGAGACGTGAAGTAATAACTCACTGTGGTTTAGATTTGCCTTTCCCTGATGATTAATATTGTTGAGCATCTTCTTATGTGACTGTTGTCCATCTTAATGTTTTCTTGGTATAAAATGTCTACCCAGGTCCTCTGCTGTTTTTTTAAAAATTTTTTTTAAGATTTTATGTATTTATTTGACAGACAGAGCTCACAAGTAGGCAGAGAGGCAGGCAGAGAGAGAGAGGAGGAAGCAGGCTCCCTGCTGAGCAGAGAGCCCAATGTGGGGCTCAATCCCAGGACCCTGGGATCACGACCTGAGCCAAAGGCAGAGGCTTTAACCCACTGAGCTACCCAGGTGCCCCTCTCTGCTGATTGCTCATGGAGCAATAAATGGGATTGTCTTAATTTCTTAGATAGGTATTAGTGTACAAAATGCAACAAGTTTCTGTATATTATCCTGCAACTTTACTGAAGTCATTTAATAGTTCTAATAGTTCTTTTTAGTAAATAAAGCCTTTAGGGTTTTCTATACACAATATCATGACATATGCGGCTTGTGACACTTAAAAGTCTGAATGTCTTTTATTTCTTTTTCTTGTCTGATTACTGTGGCTAGGACTTCCAGTACTATGTTGAATAAAACTGGTTAGAGTGGCCATCCTTATCTTGTTCCTGATCTTAAAGTTTTCAGTTTTTCACATTAAGTATGTTAGCTGTGAGTTTGTCATATGTGGCCCTTTTTATATGGAGGAGACATTTCCTTCTATGCTCACTTTGTTAAGAGGGGTTTTTTTTTTTTTATTTTTTTACTTTTTTAAAAGATTTTTATTTATTTATTTGACAGACAGAGATCACAAGTAGGCAGAGAGGGAGGCAGAGAGACAGGGTGGGGAAGCAGGCTCCCTGTTGAGCAAAGAGCCCAATGCGGGGCTTGATCCTAGGACCCTGAGACCATGACCTGAGCCGAAGGCAGAGGCTTTAACCCACTGAGCTACCCAGGCGCCCCAAGTTTTTTTTTTTTTCTAATCATAAATTGATGTTGAATTTTTTCAATCTCTGCATCTCTTGAAATGATAATTTTACCTTTTGTCAACGTGGTATACATATTCATTTATTTGTAGATGTTGAATTATCCTTGCATCCCTAGAATAAATCCCATTTGATCATGAATTATGATTTTTTTAACGTATTGTTGAATTTAGTTTTCTAATAATTTGTCGAGAATTTTTGCATCTGTGTTCATCCAGATTATTGATGGTGTCTTTGGTTTTGGTATCAAGATAATGCTGGCCTCATAAAATGAGTTTGGAAGTATTCCCCCCTCTTCAATTTTTTAATGGAATAACTTGAGAAGGATACGTGCTCTTCTTTCAATGTTTGGTGGAATTCACCTGTGAAATTGTCTGGTCCTGGACTTTTATTTTTTTGGAGACTTTTAAAATTACAGTTTCAACTGCATTACTTGTAATTGGTCTATTTAGATTTTCTATTTCTTCATGATTCAGTCTTACGAGGTTATGCATTTCTATGAATTTATCAATTTCCTCTAGGTTTTCCAATTTGTTGGTATATATTGTTCTAGTAATCTCTAAGAAAACTATTTCCTTTTCTTATCTTACTGCATTAAGACTCCCAGTAAGATGGTCAAATACATATATGTGTACTTTTTGTATTTTGTATTCTTCTCTGAGTTCTGTCACTCCTCTTCAAGTTTTCTTTTCTCCAGTCACTTTATCTCTGAGGTTTTTGTTTGTTTGTTTCATGTTGTTCTGTCCTCTATCATTTAAAAAAAATCTTTTGGTTTGAAATATTGGGTTATAGTTTTCATATGCTTTTTTCTCTATTTCATATTTTAACAACTTGAAAAGGATTTAACTGTAATCCTTTTTGTGGTATATTTTTAAGCTAAATAAGTTATCCTTTACCTTTAAGAGGAAGGGATGGGTGTAATAGATTTCTAGCCTCGTGATTCTAAAGCTTCCTTTTCTCATGTTTTCATACAATGACACCTATGTATCCTTGTCATTTTTGAGCTCTGTCTCTTCTCTCCCACTTTGATTTGGACCTGAATTTTTCTTTGCCTCTATTGTCCCAGTCCTGTTTGATTTGTATTCTATTCCCAGAAATTTCTTCTTAGTGTTGGGCTTTGCCCAACAAGGGAGCTCAGGTTTATTAAGTTTTATGAGTCCATAAACTCCATATCTCTCCAGCACTTTCAGACATTCCTGCTCCTCCCTTTCTACTCACCCTGAGATTACAGACAGCCTATTTTGCTCTTGACCTCATATTGGTCTTCCTTGCTTTTCAGTAAATACCTTTGGGCAGTTTGGGGGTCCTCCCATTCTCATGGCCTTCAGATGCTCTGTTGTCATCCTGCTGTTTCTTCCTACCTAGAAACTAAGTTGATAGCTTGTTCCCACCTGCTCATATTATGAGCTTTATGAGGCTTCTTTTTCACTTAGTTATGTTATAGCCATGGTCTATATTTGTTATTGTTATTGTTTTGCTATTCAAGATGTTCTACCTGTTTTTAAAAGGAGATTCAGACTACAATGCCTCCATAGTTATCTTCACAGAGCTTCAATATTCATGTGTTAATTGGAGAGGGGGTAAGTTATATCTTTTCAAGTTTTAAACTTTTCCTATATTTTTGAAATCAATCAAAATACAAGTTGAAATGATTATATTATTCTGCCTTTTAGATAACTCCAACTAATTTAAAAATTAATTTGTTTTGCTTTCTTAGCCTGAAATTAATGTACTCACAAGGATTAGTCTATTCCCATACCTACCCGCTCCCAACTTGCTGAAGGACACTCTTAGACTTAATGAAATAACAGAACTAGGCTTAAAATAATGCAACTTGTGATGACTGCACAATGTTCTCAGGCCAAACATTTGGAGGGGCTTATAACTGTATTTATTACCATTTTGTTGTTGTTGTTATCATTGTTGTTGTTGTTGTTACAAATTTCTGGTTCTATCTGAGCCCCTTTCTTACCCTACAAACTACAGTCCAACTTAACAAACTGGCTGCTAATTATCTGACTGTGGTCCACATGTTTTGTTTATCCTGCTCACTATTTAAAAAATGAACAAAATAGTTGCCAACACTTAAAAACCAGATTTCACATAAAAATCCAGTTTCCTGGCTTCTCTTTAAAAATTGAGATCTGGTGTAATGAAGCCCATATTCCTACTTGGAATCTGTGCCGTGACTAAACAGAGAATGGTCTCTCAGGTTTGTACTTTTCTCCCAGATAGTTTCTCTCATTGTTATCATCTAGTCCTCATGGACATTATAGGTTTGCAACCCATGAACTTGAGTCACTTTTATTTCAAACTCTTATTTTGGCTTAAACCACTAAATATTTGCTAATGATTTCTAAATCTGTTTCTACTTAGAAATCCCACATATTCCCCAGAACCCACATATTCAATATCAAACTATTTTTTTCAAAACCTAATTTTCTCCCACTATTCCCTATGACCCAGTTAACATAATTGCATTCCTATAGTTGTCCAAATTAAAAAACCCTTAGGGTTATTCTTTCCTCCTTTTTCTTCATCCTATCCACAGCTTTTCAATCATGTGCCAAATTTTGACATGTCTTTGCTTTTATAGCTCCCAATATTTGAATACCTTTTTCTTCTTTATACCTGGAAAACCACTTACTTTCCAACATGGAGCAAAATTATTCAATTTCTAAAACTATATTTCCTGCCTCCAAGAGCATTTAGTTGCTCCTTTTCATGTATAGGTATCTCAAGTACATTGTATGTTGTATGGGTATTTATTTACTGCTGGCTTGCCCACTAGTCTATGGATTCCTTACAAGGACATGGATTATGATCTAGTTATCTTTGTATGAACAGTACTAAGACAAAAACATGAACTTGATAAATGCATGACATAAACAAACACATTGAATTTTACAAATCAATGAAGATTATTTCATATCATAAATTTACTTTCCTACACTTTCTATATTATGCTTCAATTTCTGTTTAAATGCCCCCTCCTTTTTTTTTTTTTTTTTTTTTTTGCTGGCACTTTTTTGGTGCTTGATAGTAGAATCATTGATAGTAGAATCACTTAAATTTTTGTACCACATGACTGTAAAGTTAAAATGGGTATACCAAAAGAAAACTTATTGACTCTGCCATGACAATATGAAGGTTTTTAAGGTAACTTAAAAAAATCCCGCTTTAAATACATAAGGATGCCAAATAGTAACACTGAAAAAATATATTATTACTCATAAACAGAATCCTGAGAGGCACTGAACAGCTGTTGAAAAACTTGGCACGTCATTATGCCGGCCTGAGTTTAATGACCTACATGTGAAGGGCTACATATCCAATTACTAATCCTCACTCAGCTACTCTTTGCCCTGATATAGAGGCAGCTGGAAAAGAGATGCCCTACTAACATCAGAAATGGATCCAGTTTGTTGTCAATGTTCAGTTAAGATTTCTTTCAGATTTAAGATGAGGAAGAAACAGGGAGTAAACCACAACAGTCTTATAACTGACCTAGTTTTTCAAGTAAAATTTGAAGGTTTAAAACAAGAATGCTTTCAGTTTTGTGATTAGAGAACTCAAATTTTGAATTTAATTTTCTATTCATTAAAGCCTTTAAACATGTTCAAATATGTTTTCAAGTATCAAGAATAATTTACTTCATAATTCTTCCCATACCAATATGGCAGTCTTCTATTCATCCATTCAAATCCCATTCTTCAAATTCTGCAATAATCACCTATTAGAAGAAGGCTAAAAGAAAAGCTAAAAACGACAGTCTACTATATTATGTTTCAGTTCTCCCTCAAGTTGACTTGGTCTATATATAGCAAAAAGATCATATAAGGTCGCGTATTATGAACAATGAAACGTCACATGATGTTTTGCAAAATTGTAAGAAAAATAGTTCAAGGAATGAATGGAGAGTAAAACTTAGGGTATAATGAAGAAAAAAAGTTTAACATTCTAGATTTAAATGCATCTTATTGGAAATTTGACTCACTCTTCCAATTTGATTTTCCATTGGAATTGTGTGAAATCATGTGATACTGACAACCTTCTTCCGTATACATCATAGTTTAGGCTTGGCTATGCTTTCCTTCCCTCTCCAGTAGAGAATTAAAGAGCTCTCCATCACTGTTTCGCATTTAAAATTTATAAAAGTAGTTATGCCTTACACTCCTCCTCTATCCCCATAGGAATATATAAATGAATACATGCCTGCAAACATACACTTGCTTTGAGGTGCAAAAGCAGACATCATTGTAACTACCTCCCCTCCAAAAATCCTCACTCCAGACCCCGCCCAACATGAACTCCCTCCCCTTTCTTTCGCGGCTGGTCCAAATGTGGCGCAGTTTGATGACGTAAAGGCGAACGCGCCGTAGCCTCCTACGCATAGCAGCCGTCCCTGCCTCTGGGAGTTGAAGTTTCCTAAGGAAGATTCGTGAGCTGTATCAAGACCATTACGAGAAGGCTCTGTGTTGGTGTTCTCAGTTCCCTGACAACTCCTCGGCTCCGTAAGTCTCTTGGCACTGCCGCTGGCGCCTGCCTACTCTCTGGTCTTCTTTGGGCGCAAAAGGGGCTCTTGGCGAGTGCCATTCTCGACTAGCAACACGGCTTCCGGGGGAGAGGGGAGTGGGTCTGTAGAAATGGGGCCGCGACCCCGTTCCCGAAGGAAGTGATGTCAGATAGAGCGAGTCCCCTGCGCCACGCAGCTCCCTGATTCGCTGGCTGTAGTTTAATCCCTCCTCTAGTGCGTCCGCTGACGGGTGGCCTGGAGGGGAGGGGTGTTGGGCGAGGCTCTGCCCACCCGCTGTGGGAGTGCCTACGGTCCGCGTTTGTGTGGGGGTCCGGATCCGGTCCCTAGTGTATGAAGAGAGTGAGTTTCCAAATAATGAAGGGAGAGGGGAATCTGGACCCCGAAAGGCTGGAAAACGAGTGTGGTTCTGCCACTTGGTGGCTAGAGACCGCGAGATGTCGCTTTACCTCTTTAAGTCCGCCTTACCTCGTTTCTCCCAGCGAGGGGCTGACGTAGCTGAACGCTCTGAAATGCTGAGAGCTCAAGGGAAAGTTGCTGCAGGTGCTGTTAGCCCCATGGTGGTGAGCAGAGGATGGTTTTTAAGAAGACAGGCGTTACTTGATTTCAGTGAACTATTTTAAGTGTTAAAATTCAGGAATTTTTTTCTAGAGATATAAAGAGGATAGCAACGGATGACTTTCTCCCTTTTTGTTTTGGTGGTTTTAATTCCTTCCCCTCTCCCTCTGCCAGCCCAGCTAAATCATGCGCTTTCGAAACTGCAGATCTGGCCGGCGCCTTTTGAGAAAGGTTTTCTTTCCCTCTCACTTTTCTTAAATGACCTGTCACTGTCAGGCCATTCAATTCCATTTTGCAGTTATTCCAACATTCGTTTGGGTCTTTCAGGAGGGGAGGTTGTCATACGTTATGAAGACTGTTTATTTACCCCAATCAAAATCCATTAATTTTTTTTTTAAACTTTTGATTGATGGATGTCTGTGTTCCCTGCTGGAAGCTGGGCTGAGAATGGAAATACAAAGAAGACTGAGATGACTTTTTCTTATTTATTTATTTGTTTATTTTATTTGTCTCACACCAAATGACTTTAGTCACCGTTATCCAGTTCTTGGTGTTATCAGGCCATCCGATAACCTAATTCTGTAACTAACTGTTAACAAAGTGAACCAACTTTGTAAAAATTCTATATTAAACTAAATTTCACACAAATATTTCTATAGTTGCTACAAAATATTCGTAAATGTTTGTTGAACGTGGTTGAATAAATGAAAATATACTGTGTCACAGCATGGGAGGGAGGAACACAAAACTGCTATGGAGCTTATAAACTGTGGCACAAACTTTAAAAAGCAAGTATACCTAGTAAAAAATGCCACATTTTCTTCAGGTCATCTGAACTAATACATGGTGAAATTCTTATTGTATGGTATCGGAAGTGAGAGTTGATACTTATCTTTGTAGAGTGTGATGTAAGCAGCAATATATTGGGTCTCAAGCTAGCATCATTTTTATTTTGTGCCTCAATGTATCTAGCTTATCAAAACTTAAAAAAATTCACTCGCTGCAATGTATTTTCTTAATTCAGAATAGCTTTAAAAATAATGAAAATGTCAAGCAGCTCTTGACCTTTAGGCCAAGTTAAATTTAATTTAGACTACTCAGGTAGGAAAGACAAAAGCTCCCCCTGGTGTACATGAGCTATAAAACATAGCTATATATTGCTTTTTTTTTCTTTTTTTTAATTTTCACATTATAGAGCCAATCAACATTTGAAGTTTTTTTTTAACAATAAAGAACTAGCAAAACACGATGCCACTGATGAATAGAAATGTTCTCTTTTGGAATATGAGTCTTTTTTTATGAAGGGAGCTGTTTGTTTCCTGTGAATTTTAAGTTTGCGTTTTTAGCTTAGTGGAGCAGGTTTAGCTTGTTTTCTCTACCTTGTACGGTTTTGCATACTTGCATTGCTTTTATTTAATGTACTATGTATATAAAGGAAGTAAAATAAAAGTGATTCTGGGGATCACAATATATATTTTAAAATTTTCTTTCTTCTAATTTTTTCAGGCTTACTGATTTCCCCCATCTCCTGTTTCTCAAGTTGAATGCTTATTTATTTTCCAGCTTTTTAAAAACACTCTTTAATGAATGAACTCAAGGTTGTACATTGATCTCCAGTTTACCTTTTTGCTTGTATCTCTGTCATCCTGTCATCTCTGTCATTTTGTTTCTCTGAATTCTGAATTCTCTGAATTCTCTGAATCCTGAGAATTCTAGAGACATCTCAGGATGTCTTCTAATTCATCCATTACCTCTTGGGCTCCAGGTAATCGGTGTTTGTCTTGTATCTTGAACTTTTTATGTCTTTATTTACGGGTTTCCAAATAGGCTTTTTTTCATAGATTCTTCTTTTATTTTATGCCTGCTTTTGTGTCCCGATTTCCGGTTTTGTTTTTATCATTCTATTGCTATGATCTCTGAAAGATTCCAACCAAATTTATTTTAAATTCTTTCACATTGTGCTATTATTTTTAATTTGTGAAAAGTGGATTTATCTCCTGATCATTGACTTTTCTGGGGTTTTCCCATCATTTCTGTCTTTGTGTAACTTTGCTTTGCATAGTCCTCTTATAGAATTATCTATCACTCCCCACCCCCCAAAACCATCTTTCTATCTGCTGCTGATATTGCTCCTATCCTGGCCCTGATAAATGCTTCCTTCCACGCACAGCTTGCAAAGGTGATTCAGATTTCTAATTCTATAGTGTTCTAAGTTCGTATATCATCTCATCGTTTGGCTCCGGTTATAGCTGAGAACTAGACACGGCTTCCTTCAGGTTTCCCCAGGTAACCAGTGTGGTATAAGCCTTTAGTCTAAATTTCATCTGTTTTCAGATGAGGCTTTTTTTCATGGAAAAAGGAGCCCCACCCCCAACACTAGTTTAAGGTTCATCTTAAACTCTGCTAGGGGCACCTGGGGCCCAGTTGATTAGACTCTTGATTTGGGCTCCTGTGGATCTCAGGGTTGTGAGATTAAGCCCTTGCTCAGTAGGGAGCCTGCTTCTCTCTTTCTCCTGTCCCTCTCCCTGCCCCGCCCCCACCAGTGCATGTGTTCTCTCTCTCTCTTTCTCTCTCTCTCTAAAATAAGTAAATCTTTTAAAAAATAATAATTTTAAAAAGCGCTATTCTCTCTCCTATCTTCTTTAAAGCTAGAACTCCCAGTTGCCTTTACATTGCAGACTCAGCAGGAACAACATCTATTTTAGTTCTTGGTTTTGAGAGAAGCTATACCTTTTTTGTTTCCCCTTGGATTTTATCTACTGTTGTCACGTATTTCAAGATGGAGAGACAGGATGCCTCAAAACATGAACTTTTGGCAACTATCTCCAGGAATAGTCTGTCCCATTTTGTATTCAGTGGCATAGGAATTGAACTGGAGCTATTTTTTCTCCTCTTTCAGTGACACAGTGTTCTTAGAGCCCTCCAGCAGTAGGGGTGAAGCCACACAGCTCTTTTACATTCTTTGGAAACCCTCATTTTCTAAATAAGATTTTGGATTTCTTGGAGGGAATAGAGTTGGATCTGGGTTTGAATCTTGGCTCCATCACTTCATTTGTCTATTCATTCAGCAAGTATTTAGAGGACTTTGTCCTAGATTTGTTCCAGATGCCTTGTTTCTTAGGAAGTAATTAGTACTTTTGTAATTTGGGGCAAGTTATTTTATCTCACGGTGCCTTCTTTGTAAAGTAGGCATGATGCTCTCTACCTCATAGGGCTGTTTTAAGGGTTAATTTAGATAATATTATCTAGTACAGTAAGAATTAACAAATGTTCATTATAACCACTTTCATTACTTTTTAAAACATTTGTAATATATTCACTCCTTTTTTTATTCTGCAAATATATAATAAGCATCTACTAACTGCCAGGCACTCTGTTAGTAATGTAACGTGGCGATAAATGTTAGGCAAAAGCAGACCTCATCCATGCCCACAGGCAATTTCCAGTATAAAATCAAATTTGGGTTGTCATTTCTAAGAGATACTTACTCCTAGACTAAGGGTACTGTTTGGTTAGTGGTATAAGGAAAACTTGCGAACTCTTACTTGGATTATCAGATGGTTCTTTCCCCTTCAGTAATTTGTGACTTAGCAAACGCCAGGGTTTTTGCTGTAGCGCCTAATACACACATCTTAAAATTCATCTTTCAGTCAAAGTCTGGTAAACTTTGTGTTTTCTTAGTTATCACTATGTGTCCTGTTATAACATTACATTTTTAAAGAAAGCGAGAACCCTAATAAAACTGCTTAAATTATCTTCTACAAGGTTTTGTCCTTTCCATTATCTGAATTGTTGGGATTTTCTCTTAGATTCTAGCTTCTCTGCACAGACTTGTTTGCTATCTCTTTAAGAAGAAAGAATCATAGAGTTTTCTTTAATGCCAATAGAACATTTGGAAATCATGCTTAGTCTTTGCTAGGGATAAGTAAATTTTTAAGTTGTAGTGCTAGTAATCTATTAAAGAGAAAAGAAATCTTAGTATTTTTAGCTCTTTCCTAATCTGAAGGTAAATTCAGTCTGGACAATAGATGTAAAGATGTGGGTGGTTAATCCAATTAAATATATTTGAGATGGTCCTGCACCTCCCATGACTGATATGTGATCTGATATGTGTAAGCTGATAAGATCAGCTTACATATTTTGTTTTATAGCCATGAGTAACGTGGATATTTATAATTACGTATTTACAATGAAATATACTGAGAGGCAACCAAATTTGTTTTCTTCACTGTCCAAAATATATAAATCTATAGCATATCTTTTGTCAAAAATCATTTCTGAGTGTACACCCAGATAATGAAAATAACCTTTCCCTTGTACTGTAGCATTAATGACAACTAAAAAAAGGTTCTTCCTGTCACTTTTTTAAAAGTATTTTTTCTTTCATAAAGCAACATATTTTCATTATATAAAATACAGAAAATGCAAAAAAGTGGGTAAAAATTAAACATGATTATGTGTACATATTCTTTTTAAGACAAAGTTGCACATAATGTTTATATTGTTTTTGTTTTTCATTTTTTCTACTTAGCATAACCATTTCCTTTTATCACTGAATAATTTTGGGAAACAGGATTTTTACTGGATGCTTAGTATTCCCAGCCCATGTTATAGATGAACTGTAATTTAATTACAGACCCCTCTTGCTGACATTCAAGTAATTTCTGATTTTTCATTGTTAAAAATTATACTCCGGTACATATACTCTTTTGCATTAATTTTGTGTATATTTCTAATCTGTTTACAGGGTTTTATTCTAAGGAAATAAGTTACTGAGTCAAAGGGTATCATAACATTTTAAAGCTCTTGAAACACAGATCTGTATAACTTTCTGGAAAAATTGCCATGACCGCTAATAGTATTATTAAGATCATTTCATCAAATGGTCTTTGCCAGTAAATGACATTTAATTGTCTAAATTTATATATTTTTTCGTTATTGATAGGATTTAATTTTAATTACGTCTTTTGGTCTTTTTTTTTTTTTTTTAACTTTCCGTGTGTGTGTGTGTGTGTGTGTGTGTGTGACTTAACCTGTTCACATCAAAAGTTGCTTTTCAATTTTTTCAGAGGCATCAAATAATGTCTTCTGAAATGTTGCCAGCATTTACTGAGTCTTCTAATGTTGAAAGAAAGCAAAGCTTAAGTGAAGATCAAGAGAAGAGCCAGAAGCCAAGATTAGGTGAAGAGTTTGAACCAATATCTAAAAGACAAATGAAGAAGCTAATTAAACAGAAACAATGGGAAGAACAAAGAGAACTCCGCAAGTATGTTTCAAAATGTATATATATGCTGCACTGTTCAGGAGTGCTGAATTTTGCATAACTGTGATAATTAAAATTGGGGCTATGTATGTTGTTAGCACTGTCAGTTGGCTGTTAAAACTGTATTTGTTTCCGTCTTGGTAGATTTACACTACACTTTTTGTCACGCAGAGCCTATTGTAAGTAGCAGCACAGTTTCTGAAATAACTGACTTAGATAAGGGATATAGTTAGCATCCGTGTCCTAGATATAGAACAAAAATAACCACCTCAGAAAGATCAAATTTGGGCCTAACATTGATTTTGATAGAAAAACCATTGCAGATTTTGGTGAGAGCAGTTAAGCTGAAGCTATTATTATATAATGCCAACATTTATTGAGGGAAAATAAGCTATAGTTGGTGTCGATTATAGGAAAAGTATGAAGTGCTTTTAAAAAAACACTCTTACTTTGCTTTATTCTATATTAATGTTGTTTGAAAATCATGTAGGAGAAGAATGATAAAAATTCATCCTTAAGTCCAAAATTCAGAATTTTACAAAATCTTAGTATAGTGTAATACCAATGATAAATGAAATTAGGAGTAGTGAGGGTCTGTGTAGAAAGTATTTTATTGCTTTTGCAAAATAATTTTCTTTCTATCTAAAGCTTTTTGGTGGACGATATAAAATCGCTGACATTTGATCCACAAAAGTAGCAGTTTTATGTAGTTCAGCCTGCTAATTTAAAAAAATTATTGGCTTTTTTTGTCTGTTTAGAAGAGTCTTGTAAATATCTGAATGTGTAAATAACAACAAAAAGTTTCAATTCCTAATTTTAGACAAAAGCGGAAGGAAAAACGCAAGAGAAAACAATTAGAGCGACAGTGTCAACTGGAATCAAATGTAGATGGAAATGACAGAAAACGCATTCGAAGAGATGTTGTCTACAGTACACTCCGCCTTATCATTGACTGCAGTTTTGACAGCTTGATGGTATTAAAGGTATCATGAATCATTATCAGAAAAATCCTGTAGGTAAAGTAGGTTGAGGGGCACTTGGGTGGCTCAGTTGGTTAAGTGTTTGCCCTTGGCCCAGGTCATGATCCCAGGATCCTGGGGTGGAGCCCAGAGCCTACTTCTTCCTCTCCCTCTGCCAATCCCCCTGCTTGTGCTGTCTCGCTCTCTCTCTCAAGTAAATAAATGAAGTCTTAAAAAAAAAGGTAGGTTGAATAATTCTTGCTTTAATAGATAATATCACTTTAATATAAACTTATGAACTAAAATGTATCTTAAATAAAGTACTAAAATGTATCTTAAATAAAGTTTTTCAAGATCATGCCCCCTAAGTCACACTAGCTAATAAGTTGCTCTTACTTATATGCATAGAAGAGAGAGACAGACACTGTAATTAGATTATAAGTCTCAGTAACTGTATATTAATCATAAAGATCCAGGAGTGTTTTTATTATTTGTCCTAATCAAAAGAAGAAAGTAAGAAATGTGATTGGTTTAATAGAATTATTTCTTATTTAGTAATTTGAGAAAACTGGCTATCTGAACAATGTTAGCAAAGGAAACATGCTTTACTTACTTTCCAAACCGTTAGTTTGGAAAACAGCAGTAGTATGGCTCTAAGAGAGTTTTTCTTCTTTTGTTGTCTTTTATTTTTTTAAAGATTTTATTTATTTATTTGACAGAAAGAAAGCAAAAGTAGGCAGAGAGGCAGGGAGAGGGAGAAGCAGGCTTCCAGCTGAGCAGGGAGCCCAGTACAGGGCTCAGTCCCAGGACCCTGGGATCATGACCTGAGCCAAAGGCAGACACATAATGACTGAGCCACCCAGGTGCCCCCTTTTGTTGTCTTTTAAGAAGAGTAAATACTTTCATGAATTAGCATTTTAAGTGGATACAAAATTAAATTATTGATCAGGATATTGACTTGACTTACAGTAATTAATGTCAGTATGTATAGAAGTTGAATGGAAAATGTCAGAAAGAACCTGTATTTCCAGAGGAAAAAATGTACCTGTCTAGTCCCTCTCTTTTGCTTATTTTATTCTACTAAGATTATGGAATGGCCATAGGTGATTTTCAAAGTGCTGCTTTAAAAATCGCACTCTTTTTTATAGGACATTAAGAAACTTCATAAGCAGATTCAGCGATGTTATGCTGAAAATCGGCGAGCACTGCATCCTGTGCAGGTATGTTTGGGGAATTTAAAACAGATTCCAGGTTCCTTTTATAACTTCCTCTGGAAAAGGCATAGATAATCCCAGTTGCCTATACAAGAATCTTACAGATGCTTTTCCTTAAAGAACAAAATGCTTATTTGAAAAATGTTCCAATTTGCTACAAAAATATTTTCAGCATTTTTTCCTATGTCAGTCTTAGTCACACGCTGCACAGTCATCGTGTTTTGTACCCACTGACCTCATTCCTGTGTAGTTGAACATCTTTGCTAAAGGATATATATGTATTTTCATACCAGTTTCTCAGCTCTCAACTCCTTTCCTCACAGAAAGTGAGGGAACTTCCCCCAGCTTGATGTGTGCCGTCATACCTGTTGGTTAGGTTTCTTCTACTGAAAGGATTTTGAGTCTGTGGCCATTTGGAAAGGTACTCCCGCTGTTAAGAGTAGATAGGGTCTTTTTTCTATTTGTTTGAATTCTAGGTGACCTAAAAATGAACACTGGCTCACTGATGTTAAGAACCAGAAATTCTTAATATATTTCTGGTTAGATATTTATTTTCTTTTTATCAAGTAATAGTATTTTTATATTTTTACATTTTATGTTCTTCTCACCCTTGATTAGACTTGGAATAGGTGTCAGGGTTTAGAATCAAAGGAAAATTATGAAGACTTTGGACTGGTAAAAAACAGTGGTGGCAAAAGAAAGTGAATGAAAACTTGACATAAATGTAGGGAGTTTGTAGAGAAGCGATTATTAAGGGAGAGTCAGATTGTAGCTGCTTGTAAAATAGGAGGAAAAATGTGGAAGGAATACTCAAGGTAGTGGGTTATGAGATAAACCAAACATGTCACTTTTATCACACATTTATTCCTGTATGTTTTAAAGCATGTCACAAATTTATTTTTTTTCTAAAATGGCTACATTTTATAGTTCATTGATGATCAGATGATTTTAGAAGAAAAATAAAATACTGGACTCTGATAGTTATTTGCTCTTTCTTTCTGTGTCCACCAATCTCTTTTATCAGTTTTACTTGACAAGCCATGGAGGCCAATTGAAAAAGAACATGGATGAAAATGACAAAGGATGGGTCAACTGGAAGGTAATTAAAATAGACGAACTCTCACATTATTCCAAGTATTTTTATGCTTAAAATTTTTACTTAAATTCTACATAATGTCAATAAATACAGGAGTTGACAGTCTCTAAACCCTGTGTATCGCTCTACCTAAGTCTAATGTTACTAACGGTAGAAGCTAAAGAAACTGAAATGCCTATTAACATGTTCTCATTAAGTCTCACTTATTTTGCCACCAACTTTATCTTTTTATTTTTTTATTTCTTTTTTAATTTAAATTCTAGTTAGGTAACATATGGTAAAATTGGTTTCAGGTGTAGAATTTAGTGATTCATCACTTACATATAACACCCAGTGCTCCTCACAACAAGTGCAGTCCTTAATTCCCATCACCCATCTGGCTCATTCCCTGCCCACCCCCCTCCAGCAACCCTCAATTTGTTCTTTACTGCCAACTTTAAAACAATTTTTTAAAACAGGAAAAATTTTAAAGTCTGTGTGTATATTCTCTACCTAGCAAACTGGTAATACATTACCAGAGTGAAATGTCTTTAAAACTTGGAAATGTACTTATATTCTGTTTCTACTAAATCTGTGCCATCCCATATGGTGACCACTATCCACCTGTGGATATTGAACTCTTGAAATGGGACTGATCTGAATGGAGATGTGCTATAAATGTGAAATATACATTGGATTTGAAAGACAGTACAAAAAAAAAAGAGAGAATGTAAAATACCTGCTTGAAATTTTTTAAAAAATTTGTTATATGTTGAAATGATAACATGTTGGGTATAATGTGTTGGGTACAATGTATTAAAATTAATTTCGCCAATTTTTGCTTTTTTTAATGTGTCTACTGAAAGATTTAAAATTACATATGTGGCTTACATTTTTTTTTTCTATTGGACTAAACTGTTCTCATTTGCAAAGATGACGTATAGATTGGCTTTAGTACTAATCCCTGAGGAACCTTGCCCTATTCAAAGAAGTACTGGGTTAGTCCCATTTCTTTTTTTTTTCTGTCTCAGAGCCAGTTTTTACATGATAAACTTTCCCTCTCACACTCACTAATCCCATAATACTGCCTTTCTTTTTTTTTTTTTTTTTTTCTTGGAGAGGTGGGTTGGGGAGGAAGAGAGAGGATCCTAAACAGGGACATGGGGCTTGAGATCATGACCTGAGGTGAAATCAAGAGACACCTAAACGACTGAGCCACCCAGGCACCCCTGCATTTATTTTAATAATAGCCTATGGTGTGAAACATTTTCTTCAAAAGCTTTCCTAAGTTTTAAAGTACAATATATTTACCAAGTTTTATACCCATGCCTATTTTCCTAAGAAATAATGTAATTAGTATAGGCATACTTTCAGTTATTTTCTGGCTTGTTGAATTTATTATTTATACCACCAGTTTTCCAGGGACTCACAAGTGAACTGGTCTTTACTCAGGGCCCTTTAGGGCCCCCTTATTAAGCATGGCCATCAAATTAATAATACCATCCAGAAAAGCGGCTATTTATTACCTAGTAGGTTATACATTTAAGGTGAAAAAGCTCCTTCATTTTTTATTTCTTTAAAAATTACTAAGTAAATGCCATCTGAGTCTGGTGATGCATTGTCTCTTATTCTATCAATGTAGTTTGCAAAATTTTGACTGTTGACTGTTGATCAGTCTTGTACCTCTGACCTGATAATTTTGGTGAAGATTTCAAATGTGATCTTTGTAGAAACAGATGTGTAGAATTTATTAAATCTATAATCCTTTTGTGATGACACAGGCAGATGGATAGGAAGGATTGGAAGAGGCATTCTTTGGTTAGAGAAAAGTTTGAGCAGATTGTGGCTAAAAAAATGCATTTGTTGTGTTGGAACAGAGCCAAAGTTAGAAAGCTACATTAGTGCCATATTCAAGAAAGAGTTACTAAGTAAAAGGGTTTAAGTTTCATCCTACGGGTAAAGATAAATCATTGAAAGTAGGGTTTTTAGAAAGTGAGTCTGCCATTGGTATGTAGAAGTAAACTGGAGGGATCTGGGGCTAGAGACAGGGAAATAGCAATAGGAGGCGACTTAAATAATTGGGGTGTGAGGTGATGAGGAATTGAAGTAGTAGGTTCTCAATAATTGTAAAATATTGTTTCATACTTCCTTTCATATGCTGTTGGGTGGCTTTGTTTAAGGAAAAGAAAATAATCCTTTTTAGCCAATTTTTACAAAATCTTATTAATTAATAACATCTTTCTACTTATGTCTTAAAGGATATCCACATCAAAGCAGAGCATTATAGTGAATTCATAAAAAAAGAAGACCTAATTTATCTAACATCAGACTCACCTAATGTACTGAAGGAATTAGATGAATCAAAGGCTTATGTGATTGGAGGGTTAGTAGATCACAACCATCACAAGGTACTATTAAGTTTTTATTTTTACTTTTGCTCATACTTTAAAATGGATATACCAATTTTCTTGATAGTTTCAATAATACTGATAGCTGATCATTGAATGCCTACAATAATCCAGTCACCTTTCTAGCTAAGAAAGCATTTCACATATATTACTAGTTTGCTTAATCCTCCCTACAACACAGTGAGGTTAGTGTTGTTATTATCTATATTTTACAGATGAGGAACTGGAGGCACAGAGAAACTAAGTCTAAACTCAATAGTAGTAGGTGATAAAGCAGATATTTGACACCAGTAGATTGTTCCAGAGTTCACATGCTTAAATGAAATGCTGTATTGATAGTAGATGCTGCTGATGGTAAAATTTATACTAATTTATACCAAAATTAATGCCAAATGGTAAATTTTTATGAGTTTTTAAATACATAATTTTCATGGGGTGTGCTTTCTTTTCTCTTGTATTTTGTACTTTTGTCTCTTCCCACCACCTCCTTCCTACCACCACCCTCATTTGAATGAAAAATTACAGAAATTTACTTTCTAAAGGAAAACATTATTTTGTACTTGGCCAGCTACTTTGCAGTATGCTAAATTCAACCCAACTCAAGAAAAACATGTTTACCAGTTGTCTAAGGAAATGCTATCAGAATAATATGAAGTAATTCATTATTCTTGTATAACATCACTCTGAGGTAGAACTGTCTGTAACATTGGGATAGTTTATATCATCTTGTCCATTATTATAGCCATGTGCTGTTGAGCACAGGTAATATACGTAGTTGAATTAAGAAATTAATCAATTTAAACTTAAGCAGTCACAATTTTGGCCGTAACTGGGGAGTGCAGCTCGGTAGCATCACAGGAAATTTTTATCAGAATGATCTTTAGCTGCTTAAAATTTTTTTCTTAGTGGAAAAATTCTATTTTGTTGTTTGTGTAGAATCAAATTTTTTTCTCTAATGTTGTATGTTTTTCTGAACTACATTAAGTTTGTTTTCAAAAGCACCTGTCTCAGTCTGTTATTTGTCCCTAAAATTTACAAACTACTAGTTAAGAAACTTAGCTCTTCTTTCTCCTGTACTTTGTCTTTTGGCTACTTCAGTTCTGTTTAGAACAGGCTTTAAGAATTTTAATTTTGAGGAGAAAATTTATATTTAACAATCTTTGAATTGATAGGGAAAATAAAATTTATAGGCAATTTAAAATTTTTTTCAAATCAGGTTTTCATTTACTTTGTCTTTGCCATTTGTGCCTCTTACTGTTATGTAATTGAAACATAGTTTTATCTTTATATGTTTTTACATTCACGGGAAGAGTGATGATACTTCTCTAGGAATTCAGTTTGAGTATTTTTTTTTCTTTTTTTTTCTTTTATTTTTTTTTTAATTTTTATTTTTTATAAACAAATTTTTATCCCCAGGGGTACATGTCTGTGAATCGCCAGGTTTACACACTTCACAGCACTAACCATATCACATACCCTCCCCAATGTCCATTACCCCACCCACCTTTCCCGACCCCCTCCCCCCAGCAACCCTCAGTTTGTTTTGTGAGATTAAGAGTCACTTATGGTTTGTCTCCCTCCCAATCCCATCTTGTTTCTTTTCTTTTTTTCCTACCCCCCTAACCCCCCATGTTGCATCTCCACTTCCTCATAGCAGGGATATCATATGATAGTTGTCTTTCACTGATTGACTTATTTCACTAAGCATGATACCCTCTAGTTCCATCCACGTTGTTGCGAATGGCAAGATTTCATTTCTTTTGATGGCTGCATAGTATTCCATCGTGTATATATACCACATCTTCTTTATCCATTCATCTGTCGATGGACATCTAGGCTCTTTCCATAGTTTG